>CM026273.1:5364043-5627815 GCA_014851415.1 Cnaphalocrocis medinalis | reverse complement strand
CGTCCTCACTTCGTTTGGGGACAGTAGTTATACTGTCTGCCAATAGATGGCGCTAGGTGTCGATTGCAATCGCGCTAGTGTTTCGTATTTTTTGGTTTGTATATAAGGTTTGTGGATGTTTAGAGAATTTCTCTCCTAATAGTATAGATAGAAGAAGATGATTACCTATTTCTACACATTATGGCAGGTTCCGGAGGGGGAGGGGGGAAGCACCAGGTCAAGTACACACCCTACGTGCGGCCGCCCTACAGGGACCACGACGCCAAGAACATGGGGCTAAAGCGGCCCATGTCCCCCCATCTCACTATATACGCCCCCACCATGCCTGCTATGACGTCCATTTTGGAAAGAATTACAGGTGAGTTATTGAGCTTTGTGATGATAATAATGGGTTTGCACTTGACCTCATCTCATCTGATGGAAAGTGACAATAAGGTCTAAGATGTAGCGTGCTTACCCTGTAGTGTGTAGCGCACCTCGCCCTTAGGTTAGGCTAGTATTTAAGTGAATTAATAAAGTAATTAAAGACAGTCATACTGCAACTCTTGTCTCATTTAGACACACCGCCAATCCACACATTGCATGGCGACCCTGCCAGTGCTGCCTTGTGCAGCGCTGCGCACGGGAACAAGATTGTGTCGAATATAGGATTTTTTTTTGTGTGCAAATTAGACATTTAACTTAAAAAATAATAAAATTGGATTTTGCCTGAAAATTACAATAAAGTGAAAAGACAATACGGGAGTACGGGCGTGCGTGCTGTGATGCGATAACATCGTGAGGAGTGCTGGGCGCAGGGCGGATGGAGCCGGATGACGAAGTCGTTGCAGGCTGCCGGGAGATGTTGGTGTCTGATGTATTGAGATTGCCGGCAGCCGGGCGATGATGGAGTCAGATGGTTAGAGGAATTGCTGGGCGCCGGGAGACGTTGGTGACCATGGACTTCGCATGGTCACTACTATGAAAAATTGAAGAGCCGCCGCCGCCACGGAAACGTTTTTATTTTCTTGTTTTAATTATTTTTTCTATACAAAATAGGTTTCTATATTATGTTACTATAAGTATGTTGGCAACCAAACCTAATTTTTTATACTTTATTAGATGGGTATTTTTTTAATATGCACATGAATAGTGATTTTAACATGGATTATCATTTAGGAAACTTGAATAATTTGTTAAAAAGGTACGTAATTGTTTCATTATGTGTTAAAGTGCACATATCGAAAATGCTGATCAAGCAACACGTGTGGCGTTACCACGCAGCCTTGAAGCGCAGGCTTCGTATTTTAGGTACCTTTTTTACTAATGTAGGATTATTTACAATTTAAAGTTATGAGTTTTGAGTTTAAAGTTGAATTATTATTGAGTTAAAAAATAAACTACATAAGCGTGTTAATTGAATAATTTTCAAGGCGTACGTGATTTTTTTTCTTTTAGTCAGATTGCGATATTCAATTTTTCTTTACATTTTTTATTACAATTTATTAATTTAAATTACTTCTACCATATCAAATAGTATTTCATAAGCTACTTAATTAACAATTCTAAACTATTTGTTCTATCCATTATTTTGTCTTTTAACTTAGCTTCGTATCTGTTTCATAAGAGTAATTTGGCCTCAGTATAATCTAAAACAATTTTTAAATATTTATTTATAAATAACATAGTTAATCAATATTAGTTTCAATAAAATTTTTGTCTCATCCAGGGTTAAAGGTCTAAAGTTCATCGGTTAGATTCAGATTATTCAGAGTAGGTACATTTTCAAATAAGGATTGGCTAGAGTAAACATTAGAAGATAGTTTTACAGTATCATTTAGTTACAGATTTGTATTTCTTTAGCGGTAATGGATATGCGCTGCATACCATAACAACTTGCATCATACATTTAGGTGAAGCGGTAACGTGACGCTTCTAGAAACAACACCACACGCGTTGGCTGGTTTTGCTGATTGTGCACTTGGTTGGTACCTTTACACAAAGTTTTAAAGTAGGTCACATTGTATGTATTAGCATTTTATTTTTTCAAGAAATTATGAGATGCCACAGTGTATTGTAAGGCAGTAAAATGTTAATTGAAAGGATTTTACAAATGGAATGAAAGATATGTACGAGTATACTGTATGAAAAATCTTTTTGATACTTTGTTATTAATTAGGTACAGTATGAACGAGTTTATGGGAAATAGTATGAACGGTATGTTAGCTGTATTAAAAATCTTTTTGTTACGTATAGTTTTCAATTAGGTACAGCATGGATGAGGTTTTGGCAATAGATATGATGTTTTATATGAAGGTTTTAGAATGATTGTTAGTTTTTTTTTATAATAGAAGATAGGGAATTATTTGGTTACTAAAGCTTCGCATGCAATTGGATTGATCACCCAATAGCTTTCATTTAACCAAATTTTTCAAATAAGGGAATGTTTTTTAAGTTTGAAAGGATTTGAAAGCCATGTAAGCTCAAGTATGCGGTACACAATATTATGGTACATGGAGGGGCGGATCCTTCCATCGATCATGGTGCGAACGAGATTTCCTCTGTGAGATGAGTTGGAGTCCAAAGAAGGCTTAAACCACGGTCCCCTAATGGCACTAAAAGTGACCATTTTATTAATAATATGTTAGTCGACTATAAATAAAATGAATTAATTAATATGTACCAATGCGTGAAATGAATATATAAAAACGCCAGGCCTGAGCGAATGAAGCAAATAGGCAAAGTACCTATGTTGCTAAGTGTACCGATACTGTAATGTGAGATGATGATTATAAGGAAAATAATAAGTAATAGTATGAGCTAGAATAGGAATATGACGTGATGAGAAAATGAGGATTTTTAAAAGAATTGTGAACTAGTATGTAATGTAATAATGATGATATTTAATAAATACAAGTCTAAATAGAATGCAATGTAATGAACGGTAATGAGAAACTAAAAATATGTGGTCTTATTTTTTTTTTTGATGAAATTAAATATATTTTATTAAATGCTTACGGAAAAGCATCATGATTTTTAATTAAGATTATTTGAATTGTAGGTATTGTATTAAAAATGAAAAGAAATGACGTTTTTTTTTTTGTGCAAAAAAAAAATTGTGTAGAGAAATAACTAGGGTAAATAAGGTGTCAATCACATACAATAGGTAATGGAACTAAAGAATTAATTTTTTTGAGATAAGTATATTTATTTTTGTTCACCGAATAACAGGGTTGTCAACAGTAGTATTAAGTTTTTATTATTATTTTGATATAGTTTTATTTTATTTTGTCTGAAAAAAAAATGTATTGTTTTGGAACGAAAGAAGTTTAAAAAATCTAATCTCTGTATTCCATAAAAGCAATATATAAATTATTAATGTTATGTAATAAAAAATATTTTAATATTAAAAACATAAAATATTTTTCAAAAAAAACGGGGGAGGTGTAGTGTGTAGCGCACCTCGCCCTTAGGTTAGGCTAGTATTTAAGTGAATTAATAAAGTAATTAAAGACAGTCATACTGCAACTCTTGTCTCATTTAGACACACCGCCAATCCACACATTGCAACCCAGAAAAGCCTAGTGTCGAACATATATGCCAAGGTATTTTTGAATTCAATGCCATTTAAATACGTACTTATTTTTATGTAAAAATAACTTATAAATGATAATAAAATTGAAATCGAGTCAACTATCGATTTAAATCACGGACCCTTTTTAATGGCAAGACTGCATTTAGGAATTGTTATTTTAAAAACGGATAATGATTACCCAAAATAATTCCTGATTATTTTGAAAAAGAAATTCTCTGTTCAAATTAATGTTATTGAATGCCAGATAGCTCTAAAAATACGGAAAGTAATTTTCATATTATTTTTTATCTTGTCGTAAGAGATAAAACTGTACTATGAATGGGCATTCTCCTTTAAGTAAGTAAATAAAATATTTTTATTTTTTATTTTATTTTAAGTCTAAACCTATCTAACCCTGAGCTAAACTATAAACATACCCCGGGCTCTATAGCGATAATTAGGACGCAACTGAGATTTATTACACGCAGACACGAGAAAGAGTAAACAAACCCTTTGAAGTACTATTTTCTTTCTTTACGTCACCTTTACAAATAAGAGTGATTGGTCAACAAAAGGCTTTCTTGCTTGTTTATCAGAGTTTTCAAGACTATATCACACCTACGGCTTCCTTTGGCTATTGTTCTAATAATAATGGCTCTAATGGACCTGCATATTGTCTAGAAAAATATCTTTGTTAAGGTCTCTCGTAAGGTTTGATAAGCTTTGTTTCGGAGTGGAAATGCGTCAAAGCTACAAAGGACGTTGTTGTACTCAAATGTTTTATGATACTTTGTTGATATTTTTAGGTTTCCGAGCCTGAAAACGAAAATATTGAACCCAACCATTCTTATTTGCAATTTTTTTTTTAAGATAATGGTGATAATACGAAATCTACGGTTTTCAATGTTCGAATAGGTATGACCTCCCTGTATGGTAGGCGCGTCCTTATCTGCTGAGCTACCATTACTTCTAGATATCTAAACAATACGTTTTTTTATTGAGCCTAAGCTGTCCCACTACTGGGCAAAAGCTTCTCCCAAACTCCTCCATTGGTCTCTGTTAATAGCGAGCGCTTTGCCAATCATTTGTAGTGGCCTAAATCGTCACGCCATCTTTTTCTTGCTCTATCTCTCGACCGTCGCCTATATCTGATGGCTTGTATTGTGTGATAATTTTAGACTAACTCTCCGGGTGCATCCCAGTTCTAACATACGTTATCCTACTACTATTATAAAGGCGAAAGTTTGTATGGATGTATTGATGTTTGTTACTCTTTCACGTAAAAACTACTGAATGGATTTGAATGAAACTTTACCACAATATAGCTTATACATCAGAATAACACATAGGCTACAATTTATAAAAATACTAGTGGCCCGCCCTCGCTTCGCTTCGGTATTTTAATTTTTTGAACGAAGTAGAATTCACAACAATCAAAGTAATTAACAAAAAGAAATTTTACTGATACTTATAGGATTGATAATTTTGGTGATCGTAAACCTTAATGAAGAAATCAAAAAGATTTGATTTAACAAAAGCTGGAAACTCTATAACTTTACTTTGTCAAATTTAATCAGTTCCCCCGCTCACCCCCATAGGGGGGGTGACATGACAATACTTCGTTTCAACCCCCTTTTCCCCCCTTTTTAGGTTGAAGAAAAAAATAACGAATTCACTTTCATTACATTTGTATGCAAAGCCCAAATACCAAGTTTCAAGAATCTAGCTTTAAAATTGACAATACGGCGTTTTATCCCCCTTCCTCCCCTTTTTAGGTTGAAGAAAAAAATGCCGAATTCAATTTCTTTACATTTGCATGCAAAGCCCAAATACCAATTTTCAAAGCTCAAGCTTTAAAAGTGACGAATTTTCTATACGACGCTTTAACCCCCTTTCACCCCTTTGTAAGCTGAAGAAAAAAAAATGCTGAAATTACTTTCATTTAATTTGTATGGAAAACCCAAAATACCAATTTTCAAGATTCTAGCTTTAAAATAATAAATCTCCCATACATTGTTTTAAACCCCCATTTCACCCCTTTATGGCTTGAATTAAAAAAAAAACTAAAATAGGTCAATTTTTATTTTTGATAAACAACCATAATCCAAATTTTCAAATCTCTAACATCAAAATTGAAAGACTTTCATACTAACGAAAACCCCCCCTTTCACCCCTTTAGGGGGTGAATTTCGCAAAATCCCTTCTTAGTGCGCGCCTACATAGTAAGAACTACCTATGTTTCAAATTTCATGATTTTAGGTCCAGTAGTTTTGGCTGTGCGTTGATAGATCAGTCAGTCAGTCAGTCACAGGCCGAGGCGTTACCTCTTTATTAATAGTATAGAAGATATTGTGTGGATTGTCCAAAATATGACGGTAAGTGTCAATAATTAACTTCACGCGTACGAAGTCGCGGGCGGCCGCTAGTTGGTGAATATTTTCTAACTTGATTATCGCAACCCTGATGAGAGTATTGTTAATTCAGGTAATTGTTAATCACACAAACATTTCCTTTACCCCTTTGATGTATGCCAAACAGACGAGATTCAGAAATACCAGGCTGACATAATGTTCTGAGAGGCAATCAACGAGTTGATTCGCAATTGCTCGTCGCTATTTTGTGTGTTAGTGGTAAAATTGACTCGAGTGTCATTACTACGTCGTTGTTTTGTAATGCATTGGATTGGTAATGAAATGCAAGTGCACTCATGTTGATATGGTAATGAGGTTAGGGACCTCATTAAGCGGAGTTTTGTTTATAATGAGATCAGTTGATAAGCATAGCGTTATACATTATATTTGGGGACAAACGCCACCGGAATAGCTCCTTATTTTTATTACAATCTGCGTATTGTACTCTATCTGCTAGAGATTATTCCGTTTCTAAACGTAAGTAATTTTTCAATGTAGGTTTTCATATTCATACTTTAGGTACTTCTTTACCACCAATCAATGTTAGGGTTTCGTTCCCAAATAATCATCTCAAAGGGGCTCTATACCAAGACTCCGTTGTCTTTGACTAAACTGTACATTAAATTCCAAAACTTTTGGAATTTAATTCAAATAAATGAAATTAATGGGGGGTAGGTAACTCTATTTGCTTAAAAAAGTTTATAAATAGCATCCCTTGCCTTTTATAAATAATATTAGGCTGAGTTTACACTGAAGCGTAGCCGAGTAAAATCCACCAATAGAAGAAGCTTGCTCGTTGAGAAGCGGAGTTTTAATGTAATAGGGTATTTTACTGTCGTTGAAATATCGACATCCGATACCTAGACTCGATAATTTACTGTATAAGTGTACGATTGTTGAAGAAACATTTCTAATAAGAATACAAGAAAGTTATAGAGTAATAAATTTTTGATATAAATTGAGACAACATCACATACATTTTGTCCTGGCCCCAAACTAAGGTTTTCCCTTGTGCTATGGAAACCAGAAACAACAAAGGTACTACAAACACCCAGACCCAACACAAATATTTGTTTCAAAACATTTGGGTTGGTGCGGAAATCGAACCCGCGACTCTTACGTCTCAACTGGCGCTCAAACCATTGCGCTAAACGGGTCGTCAATATCAAGAAAGTATACCTTTACTGCTCTTTCTCAAACAAAATTTTGTACGGTGCTTGTAGGAAGTATTAGCCTAGTGACGTCATAATCATTAGCGTATCGCTCTCCGTTTCTGATTGCGAACTTTGCAACAATATTTTTGGAACTAATGATGATAGATAAAAAGGGAACTGTGATTCACACTTCATAAACTTTACATTAAATAAATAAAAAAACATACGGGTCGAATTGAGAACCTCCTCCTTTTTTTTTGAAGTCGGTTGAGGTCGGTTCTATTTGTGGGAGAGCCATGCTTCGGTATGATTGGGCCGGCTCGACCGGAGTGATACCACTGCCTCACAGAAAACCGGCGTGAAGCAGCTCCTGCGCTGTTTCGCCGAGTGAGTGAGGGTACCGGAGGCCTATCGGAGGAGAAGGGGATAAAAGGTTAGCAGCGCACTTGTTGCATGACGTGTTCATGGGCGGCGGTAATTGCTTACCATCAGGTGATCCGCCTGATCGTCTGCTACCTATCACATAAAAAAAAGAAAATTCGTAAAATACGCTATTCTATTGGTGGAATTAAACCGTGCTTCAGTGGAAACACAGGCTAATATTATTTATATTGCGAAAATCTTTTCGTGTCCTAATCGCCTTTAGCAGTTTCTTTTTGTTTACGTTTTGTTAAGAAATCGTACTAATTGGGGACTATAAATAAAATCGCATTGGACAACTGTAAGTTTAATTACTGATGTTAAATCAATTAATTAATCCTAATGTTTCATCCGAAGCCCTTGACAGCAAGTATAAGGCTTCATTATCTCCAGATCTAAACTTAAATTTTTTTATGTGTTAAACAAAAGACGCCACAATTTAAGAAACATCGTTGAAAGAAACACTTGATTCTCATTTGAATTACCTAAAGGTTCCCATACACGTAACAGTATACTTGCACAAGTCTGGACTTGCACAAGTATACTGTTACGTGTGTTGGAAGATAATTGCGCAAATTTTCTACTTGCACAAGTTCTTTAAACAGTTCCAAATTTCGATTTTTAACTTGTGCAAACTTACATGAGTGCAAGTTTACATGAACGTGTGTGGGAGTATTGCGCGCAAGTTTCAGTACTGTTCTAGCCACTGCCAAGGACTCACGTTGTTTTGCCACTGAAAGACATGGAGTTCGCGTTATAATGGAAGAATTCATTTAAATCATATATCTGATGCGCGAATAATGCTCTCTTTTTTTAACCAGTCTTTAGTCCATATAGTCCGGTTTCTCTTGTGCATTTTCAGTTTTTTCGTTGCTAAAATTAAGCCAACTAATGCAATTGCGTCATCCATTACACAAAACAACTTCTAAGAAATTATTCAAAAAAATATTTTAGCTAGTAGCTGCATGTACGCACACGTATACTAATATCAGTGAAATGATATTTGTGCCAGCGTGCTTGAGCCGTGTGTAGTCACGTCTGAAATACGTCTATTTGTGCAAGTCCAGAATTGCGCAAGTATACTGTTACGTGTATGGGAACCTTAAGATATCACAACTTTAAGAGCACATATTTTGGGCAAGCCCAAAAACGCTTTATACAAATAGCTATTGAATTGTGATGTCACAACTCAAACTTCTGTGTGCGCGTCTAGTATATTTTGTTTGGTAGCTATATCTAATCTTTCGTTTAAATCAAAGTTGGTGGAAAATGTACTGGTAGTTCAATGATATAATTATTTTTTTAAATTTTATACTTTAAAAAATTATTATTAAAAAAATAAAATACCCGACTGCACACTAAAAAAAGAGTAAAACAAGCCCACAACAAATTTACTGAATATAATTTATAATGTTGATGGAAAGCATCGCAGGCGGGGACCAACAGAGGCTTATTTATAGTCATTTCGGTTGTGCACCATTTAGCAGAATTTTCGTTGGTGCCGGTCAAGGTGGTCCCCGCCTGCGATGCTTTCCATCAACATTTATAAATTATATTCAGTAAATTTGTTGTGGGCTTGTTTTACTCTTTTTTTTAGTGTGCAGTCGGGTATTTTGTTTTTTTAATATATTTTTTTATTTATAACTTTTTAGCTGTTTTTTTTAACGAAAATGTTGTAGATGTAGAAGACTATGTATATGTAAGTACCATTTTAAATTATTTCGACGAGAAATTTAGAAAAAATATTATTATGTCTTTATCCCGTGGGACTTTTAGGATAAAATGTATCCTATGACACTCCCGTAATCAAGACAAATCTAACGATACCTCATACATCAAAATCCATCAAGCCGTTTAGGCTACAGGAGGTCACAAAGGAAAAGACATACATACATACTTACATACACTCGAAAAACATTACCCTCCTTCTTTGGCAGTCGGGTAAAAATGGACTTGCCCATGAAACTTTGAATGCTCACAAAACCATCTAGACGTTATATTTTTAACTGGAAATGTTGGCCACTGGTTCTTATTTACCAATATTTTGATAGAGTATCAATATTTTTTACTATATCGAGATTAGTCAAATACCCAAATAACGTTTAGGAGGACATTACATAGGCTGATACTTAACTTTACAGGTATCATCCTAACATTCTACGCCTTCACAATATCGTGCGGATGCCTGTTCCTGTCCAACGGCATCGACTCCTTCGTGTCCATGATCCAGAGCCTGGACCTGTCGAGGGGGTCGGTGCTGTTGCTGAAGCTGATGCTGGGCGCGCCCTTCGCCTTCCACTACACCTTCGGCATCAGGTTCGTCCCTTTGACTTGATAACATTATTTGTGGCTATCAGTGCAAAAGTGGTGTAACCCAATTTTTTTATTGGACGCGATTTTGGTATAATAAGCAGTGCCCAACAAAAAAATGTGGGTTACACCACTTTTGCACTGAAAGCCTTATATATTGTTTTCACCAGTGCAAGAGTGGTGTAACCCACATTTTTTTGTTGGACACGGTTTTTTATACCTGTTGGCGACCAGCAACACACCTCTTTTTACACCTACTTTTATACTCTACTTATTGTTTATGATTTTATTTACATTTAAAAGAATAAATCAGTTGTCAACAAAAAGCCTTTTAATCAAGAACATCAAAATTGTGTCCAACAAAAAATGTGGATTACACCACTTTCGCACTTTTCATTTGAGGCTAATAGTGTTACTTATAAACCGAATATAAAAACTTATCCTCAATTTTAAGCTCGGTTTAATGTAAAATTCCGACTAATAAACCAGCATAATAGCATAATGTGGATGTAAACTTCTAAGGAACGCTATTTCATCATTATACTTACCAACTCCCAATCTAGTTTAACATCGGTGTAGCTTTTCTACAATCTGTCGACTTGACCACTGTCAAGACTGTTTTGTCTGTGGATTCTATCATTTGTCTCTACAATCCACAGGCAAAACCGTCTTTATCCAACTACGCTCACCACTCACTTCTAGTTTGTGGTGAGAGTAGTTAGTGCATAGTAGTGATGATTCGGAATCGCTATCCATCTAAGCCTGACGAGTAAAGTCGCTCGCCCGAGATGTAATGCAAATTATTATTTTTCCTCTTCGTTTTTCCTATAAACTGTACTTGTAAATTTTATGTTCTCAATGTTAAATAATTTTTTTTAATGAGAAAATGATTTTAAACCTTAGAATTTTCCTTTGATTTCAGGTTCGTGGCTTGGAACGCGGGAAGGTGGCTAACCATGAAGGAAGTGTACTCCAGCGCCAAGCACATGGGCATCGCTACTGCCGTCATCGTCTTCTTGTTTGCTCTTCTATGAGGGGAAATGTGACGTCGATATTTTAGGCTACAGCCATGAATTTGTGATAGACCAAGTCTGTAATAGACTCGTTATGAATGGAACGCAATTTGATAAAAATAATAAAAACAATCCTCCCGGTCATTATTTGTAACATTTATCATTATTAAAAGTAAATAAAATTAGCATTTACTCATTATTTATTGTTAATGACTTGGCTCTTTGTTTCACACCAAACCTGGAGTTGCAAAGAAGGCCACGGTAGAGCATGCCTATAGAAGCTTATTCACTCTTGCTTTAAAACTACTAATATTTAAAGGTAGGCGTGAACATAATAGGAACCTACTTTGGTGCACTATAAATAAAATACGTAAACATAAATTTTGTTGAATTATGTTGTGTTCAGCGTTCAGCCGTCTTTTGGTTGAAAATATAGTTAAGCTCGAGTGAATAATTTTTTTAGTAGATTAAAAGACTGTTTTTTGATAGGTTTTACTGATCTTAACTGCCCGAAAAACATTCCATTCAATCGGCTCATTACAAAACGCATGCGGAAGAAACTCATTGTTCCTAATGCCAAAATTATTACCTTGGTCTACCTATAGCAAATTCACTATAATATTCTAGATATTCGTATAGTTTTTTTTTAAATAGGTCTGCGTCATGAAAACAGTAACTTCGTGATAGTTACGTGGCGTGTGAACCATAACATGTAATTAGTTAGGGTAACAAAACGCAAAATTGTAAAATGTTCCAAAACATTACAAACATTACAAATGTAGATAAATAAATACTTTTTATTACATAAAGTAACAAATCTTAAATTATCAAAGTTTTTATTTTTTTAAATTAAGTATGTCAGAACTTATCAAGGTCTAGGTACGTGAATTTGCTGACCACAAAAGGCTTCAAAATGTAGTTAGGTAGGTACCGTACAAGATCCGAGTTCCGATATCCGATATTTGTCCATCGTTCGTGGATCTCCATTAGTTTAAAACATACCTAATCGATTATAATATAAAGTAAACGTGTTATTCTTACGAGAAAATAAAATTTTATCATTCGGACAGTCGGAAATGTAATAACTATACTCTGATTCATAATCATATAAAGTAAACTGACAGATGAAAATGACAAGTTTCTATGCATTTTGACATTTTGCATGTGTCAAATTGAGTAATAATGTATGGGGATGACACATAAACATCTGTCAGTTCTTACGTGATTATGAATCAGAGTATGATTAAAATGGGTATTGGCCACAAGCTGCACAAGACCAATTGCTATGGTTGACTTTTCACATCCATTGTTAGCGAAAATTGACCATGTTGTTTCATGACGTTCAAACGGATCTCAACCGGAGGGTGGTAGACCACATTTTTGGCTGACTGTACCTACATTGTTCCGTACTTACTGCTTGACGTTTCTTCCGTTTTACAGCAGCAGCTAACAGCAGCCGTGGTCACAAGTTACGGAATGATCGCGTTAATGCCCGATTTAATTAATTATACCTTAAATAAGCAACGTGAAAATCTAAAAAAATATTAATCGGAAATAAGATGCGAGTGGAAAGCTAACCTATTTATTTGTTTTTATTTCACATTGTCATTAGATGTACAGTCGCCTGCAATGAGATGTAAATACTTCGGCTCTTATGCCTGGACTATAAGGTACCTACATTTTTGAATGAGGTTGTATACTAATCAGTGCATGTGACTGTACCTATCCATAATGGCCCATGGGTAAGTACCTAACTAGTTATTTTTTATTAACTATATTTACCTCTGTATATCGATAGGTTATAAATTGGTTTTTACAACTTCAAACTTAGTGATAGGATTATTAAACACGAAGGTCAGTCATCAGCCAGATAGGATAGGAATATTGGAAAACGTAATTAACAATAGTAGGTACAAAATATCCAA
This sequence comes from Cnaphalocrocis medinalis, assembly GCA_014851415.1. Classification (NCBI taxonomy): domain Eukaryota; kingdom Metazoa; phylum Arthropoda; class Insecta; order Lepidoptera; family Crambidae; genus Cnaphalocrocis; species Cnaphalocrocis medinalis. Next base: position 5,615,029 of record CM026273.1, on the reverse strand, counting down.
TTTGTTAGGACTTATTGCAGACTTGATGAGTCTCCCCACGACTAGCACTCGACTAAATGAAATTACACAATTTTCATAGAACCTTTTTTCATAGAGATATTAAGTATTTGTTCCCTAACTTTTTTGGATATTTAGTTTATAATTTATTATGTAAACGAAAAGAGTTTATGCTATTTTATATAGGTAATCGTCATTTTACATTTTTAGAATTCTGTAGTGTATTCGATGATTGTGAATGTTGATTTTAATGAAAGAGGGTCAAACAAAAATATCGAATACCTATAGGTAAGACGTCCTAAACTAACTAACTAAAAACTAAGGTCGTTGATGTTGGTACACGAGTGTGTGAACTGAAGTGGAGATGGGCAGGACACCTGGCAAGGTGCAAGGATGATAGGTGGACTATAAAGCTTACCGAATGGCAGCCAAGATTGGGGCGACGTCATGTGGGTAGACCACCTGCCCGTTGGTCCGACGATATTGTAAGGGTGGTGGGGAAACAGTGGATGAGGCTGGCTGGTGACCTTAGGGAGTGGCGTAATAAAGAAGAGGCCTATACTCAGCAGTGGGTGGATGTGGGCTGACATGATGATGATGATGATAGGTAAAAATGGCCATAGATTTTTCACCTCAAAATATGTATACCTACTTATTCGTTACGAGTCATTGAAATCAACGCAATAACCGTCGCTCCTCAATAGATCTTTGATTGGCTTATGTATGAACATAAGGATCTCCATTTGTTTTTAAAAAAAGTTTGACTGTCACAGCCTTAACACCAGAAATAGGCTCAGGCTTGCCGTTCAAAATCGAAATCCAAATTCACATAAGAGAAACTTTCGACCTTTTTTTTATATTTTTTTATGAGAAAGTCGTATATTTTCTTCACTTCATACCTTAAAATATTATCTATGATCCTGTACAAATTAGTATACTTATCGATAAATTTGTTATATGCCTTGTGCTAATGCCACTGCATATGGGGCCTGATTAAGGGTTAAAAAATATATCATAACCACCCCACACTCAATGTTAATCAATTGTCGGCGCTAGCTTCGTTGATTCCCCACGTATATCGTCGATAAGTTTTTATAAATCTCAGTTAAGACCAAACCATTAGATAGTTCCATGAATCTTATGGAAATAAAGTCGTCCCCAGCATCATGGTTATGTCAATGACGTCACTACCGCAGTATCCGTCAGTAACCTAATTTCCTATTTCTCATATATCCACATTTAACCCGAGATAATTTTCAAATTCGAGACTTGATAGCTCCATTTCGCATAAAAGCAGAGATTATAGAGTTATGATATTGCGGCTAATGCCGCAGTATTTGTCCGTAGCGTAATCTAATTGTAAATATAACCTTAAAATATACCGCAAATTGTGTTAAAAGATAGATATTTCATGCTGCCGCAACAAACAGGTTGTCCAGTATAACTCAAGTACTGGCTTGTACATCTCTACAAGGTATTAGGTGTTACACACCCATATGGATTGGATTGTAACGACATACGTCCTTATTAAGTTAATCAATAGAAAGGCTACCACTTACCACTTTGATGCTGGCTCGCAGGCTTCTGCAGGCGGTTGCACGTGCATATTACTGAGTTAAGGCACTATCTCAAATATTTTGGTCTACTTCACGAAGTATAAGGACGGCAGTGTCGCTATAATGCGCTTAGATCTATACTTGAACCAACTAACACGAACTACTAAAGTTATGCATTGCTTTAACTATTGCTTATTTGTGGAGGTATTTAACAACACTTATAAATTAATTATCACCGAATCATTATGGAATTTTTGAAAAAAGTCTGTTTTTTTGAAACCGAATTATACTACTATTAAACTACATTTGAACTGTTTTTATCAACTAGTTGGATAGTAAAGTCCTTATAAAGCACAACTAGGGATTTTAATATTTTTTTGAAGGCTTCTATAAAAAAAGGGATTTTGGTCTGAACTAAGACAACTGAACTACCCGATTACGAATTAGAATGAGTGGCTCAGCGCATGCGCGAGTCATGACCGGCCTCGCCCCTGACTATGTCGCTTCAATGGGTGACGTCACAGCCACACTCAAAGATAACCTAATTTCTTTTCTACAGGCCGGTCCAACCCAAAACGCCTTTTACCCTACAATTAATGTCTTTTGATATTCCTAAAAATCATAAGTTAACATCATACTTCTATTTCCAGGCCATAGAAGAATGCTGAATGTATCGATTGGCAAAACAAAAAAAGTATCGATTGAGTCAGCGGCGCGAGTACGGTAGGGGTTGACAACCCGGCACGCACGCCGTTGCTACGATACGGCGTTCCGTTTCACGCTTCACGCCAGTCTATTTTTAGAAACTACGGGTTACTCTTAACTGACTACAGAAATAGCTATTGTTTTTAAAAAGCGAATTTATTTTTTGGTGAAGGAATGATGCTTTTTTTAGGAATAATGAAGGAGATTCCTTTGGCAGAAACGCGACCCTTCGTCACACACACAAGCAAGCCACCTTACAGAGCTATAGCGCGTCATGTAGTTGTATGTGTAAGCCGACGGGGGAGAGACCGGCGCGTCTAGCCATCTCGGTATCTATTAACTGGCAACATTATGTTTAAGTAAGTTATGCCGAACGCAAATATTTATCAAACATTAACAAAGTAATCAGGATATTCAGCTAATTTGACAGGTTTGACTTCCTATTTTTGGAAATAGCTAATTATCCTATACGTAGGAGTATTTATCAAAGCATCATAGAAACGTCTTAAGGATAATTTACTTAAGAAAACAAACATGTTTCCCCAAATAACAGAGTCTAATCTAAAAAGAAAACATCTTCTCATACAAACGTGATCAGCTATTCATTGATGAAATTGTTATACGATTATACCTTTCTAAGGTTGTTGTTGTTGTATGTTTCCTGGAAAAAAAATATTTTTATTTAGTACAATGCTTATGTTGGGACATTTAAATGAAAAATATTTTTTTATTTTAATAGAAACTGCATTTTAAGTTTTTTATTTAATTATGGGAGCAAGCCGAAAAAATAATTACTTAGTAATGTTTAAAAATAGTTACCTACTATCGATTGCTGAATTTTAGAAGCCGGTCTTAAGCTTTTTTAAAATCAATCCTTATCAATATTAAAAATTAAAACGTTTTAAATAAAATATATTGACTCGGACATCGCATGAAAACACAGTAGGTACCTATATATATTTCACAGGTAATAAGTATAATTATAAATTATACCTTTTCTTAATTAAGTAATTATTCAGTGCTATTGCCAAGTCAGTAATATTTATTTAAAACGTTACATAAAGATTTTCGGATCGGTCTTCGGATGAACTTTAATAAAACCAAGGTCATGTTCAACGAGCTCGTTGATTTTGACCACCCGTTTGGTTCAGTGGTAATGAATGCTGCGTCTGGGCCAAGGGTTGCGGGTTCGATCCCCGTACAGTACAAACATTTGTGTGCATGAACATGTTTGTTTGTATTGGTCTGGGTGTTTTCTATGTATTATAAGTATGTATTTACAAAAGAAAAGTATTATACGTAATATTTGTAATTCCACTGTTGGTTTTGACATCTGTAACACAGGTGTCAATGTATGTGATGTAGTGAAATATTATTATTATTATTATTTGTACTCTATGTTGGATTTCGTCATTCGTAAATCCGCAAAATAGACCTAAATCCGATTATTCAAAATTACATTGGCTCTCTTTCGGTCTGATGGGATTTTAGCACCTAGACGCACGGTGCAGGATATAATGTTACGTCAATTTAGTTAGACGTAACGTTTAGTGAGAATGTACAAATAGAAATTATTGTTACCTACTTCAGAGATAATAATTATTTTAACATTAATACCAAAGTTATTAAATCTGTACCAAACTAAATACACCTAAGAAGGAGCCTGCAGAGGGATCAAGTTAAGATAATGATGATGATTTTTTTTTGTTTAATTGATAACTTTTGTTATTTCTTTTTTACACAGCAATATAAAACTGTGCAGCTTAGTTATTTTATATTCACACACAGCAACGCTTTGCATGGAAATATCGAACAAACAAAGCGTTGGACTGAATGAAATACCGTGAGTATTGTAGTTTTTGAGTTTTTTTAAACATGGGTAAATACTATGGTAGATACTACTTGCTCAGGTTGGTGCTCATAAAAATATGTTAAAGATTTTTTTTATTTACCTAAGTATTCAGTTTGTCGGCAATTACAGTCTCGTTTACTTAAATACTTTCAAGTTCTGTTGATGGAAGCATGTAAATTATCTTACAATTTATCTTATGACTACGCATTTTTATAATTATGAAATAACAAATAAGTATGTAAGTACACAAACACCCAGATACAACACCCATATCTGTTTCATCAGCAAACATTGTGTTGGTGCAGGAATCGAACCCGCGACCCTTTGCGCAGTGCGCACAGCCACTGCCCAAAACGACTCGTGTCGGTCGGGTGATACACAAGTATTCACACAACTGCCAGTCCGTAGCGAGAATCGAACCCAATACCATTGGCGCACCTGGCAGCGATACTGCCAGACGCGTTACAAAGCCATTCTAAACTAGCTTTAGATATGAAACCATAGAGACACAACTACACCTACATACATGTACATTAGATACACACAGACAGATTTAAGAGCGTTCTCGGCTAGTGCGGAATGTCATGTTTTGTTTTTGATTTGCAAACTGGGGTCCAACTTCAACGCCATTGCTCGTTTAGTGACATTTTAACATCTCACATCAATAATAACCAATCACAGTGTAGGACCTAAGTTCTACAGTACGCCATCTAGCGAATTATTCACGAGCGATAGCCCCCATTGATGCGTGAGTTCCGCATCCATTTTCGTGAATTAAAATTTAGTTACACAGAATACAATGCAATATAATATAATTTTTGGTAATAGTTAGTACCACCATATTTATAATATTATACATATTCATACATTTATATTTCAAAAGTGCTAATGGTAAACAAATGTGAAACAAACAAAAATGGGGGCTACCGCACTGCCCTCCACTGCCCCCCCCCCCCACCTTCCCCCCTCGGTAGGCCCATGGAATTGTCCGCTTATGCTCCTCTCGTATGGGCTGGTCCTGCTTTATGGTTGGCACACACAAAACCTCAGCTACAGGAATTTGTAGTAGAAATTTAGTGACATACTACTCATTACCGTATCTGACTTCTCATGCGCGCCTTATTTCAATGCTGGCTGACGACTGTTCAGTATGTGATTAGGTATTGTTCGCTTAGCTCCTCTCATACGGGCTGGTCTTGCTTTGTAGTTGGCCCACACAAGAGGCTAGACACGGGAATAAGCAGTAGAAATTTGGCAACTTACTACTTTTTCTCGTGCCTTGCTTCTCATGAGCGCCTTGTTCCGAAGCTGGCTGACGACTGCTCAATGCGTTGAATAGGTATTCTTCACTCATGCTCCTCTCTAGCATGCTGGTCTTGCTTTGTGGTTGGCACACATAAAACCTCAGCTACAGGAATTTGTAGTAGAAATTTAGTGACATACAACTCATTACCGTATCTGACTTCTCATGCGCGCCTTATTTCAATGCTGGCTGACGACTGTTCAGTATGTTAGGTATTGTTCGCTTAGCTCCTCTCATACGGCTGGTCCAGCTTTGTAGTTGGCCCGCACGAGAGGCTAGACAAGAGAATAAGCAGTAGAATTTTGGCAACTTACTACTTTTTCCCGTGCCTTGCTCCTCATGAGCGCCTTGTTTCGATGCTGACTGACTACTGTTGAATATTTTCTTAAATTTTGATGTTTTCTTGATGTAAAGAGCTCATTAATGTCATAATTCTCTCAGTCTGACACCGTTGAAATCATTATTATTATTACCTATAGACAGGAATTAAAGTGACGTACATAAATGTTTAAGCGCCGTAAATAATATAATTAGAGTACTACTACTAGTCGTATTTGCTGTTACTATTATTATTATAGACGGGAATTAACGCGACGTAATTTTTTTAAGCACATAATTATGTACTTACTGCTTGACGTTTCGGCTGCGTTACAACAGCCGTGGTCACAAGCGAACTGGCGGTGCGCGGCGACGGTAAGTACATAATTATGTGCTTAAAAAAATTACGTCGCGTTAATTCCCGTCTATAATAATAATAGTTATAATGCAACGCGAAAATTCAAAGAAGTATTTGCTGTTGTTACGATACGATACGCTCACAGGTACTCCGTGCAGAGTACTAGCGTAATCGTATTGGCACGACACATAAACGTATGAATTCTTTAAAATGTTGGTGCTAGCCCTACAATGCAGGTCCTTGTTAAACGTTATGGTCCTTGAGTTTCTTAATAACTAAGTATTTCTTGCACATGCTCCTCTCACTCGTGCGGGTTGGTCTTGCGTTGTAGTTGGCCCACACAAGAAGCTAGACACGGGAATAATCAGTAGAAATTTGGCAACTTACTACCGATTTTTTCCCGTGGCTTGCTCCTCATGAGCGCCTTGTTCCGATGCTGGCTGACGACTGCTCAATGTGTTGAATAGGTATTATTCGCTCATATTCCTCTCACTCGTACTTGCTGATCTTGCTTTGTAGTTGGCCCACACAAGAGGCTAGGCACGGGAATAAGCAGTAGAAATTTGGCAACTTACTACTTCTTCCCGAGCCTTGCTTCTCATGAGCGCCTTATTTCGATGCTGGCTGACGACTGTTCAATATGTTGAGTAGGTATTGTTTGCTCATGCTCCTCTCACTCGTGCGGGTTGGTCTTTCGTTGTAGTTGGCCCACACAAGAAGCTAAACACGGGAATAAGAAGTAGAAATTTGGCAACTTACTACTTTTCCCGTGCCTTGCTCCTCATGAGAGCGCCTTGTTCCGATGCTGGCTGACGACTGCTCAATGTGTTGAATAGGTATTGTTCGCTCATACTCCTCTCGTACGGGCTGGTCTTGCGTTGAAGTTGGCCCACACAAGAAGCTAGACACGGGAATAATCAGTAGAAATTTGGCAACTTACTACCGATTTTTTCCCGTGGCTTGCTCCTCATGAGCGCCTTGTTCCGATGCTGGCTGACTACTGCTCAATGTGTTGAATAGGTATTGTTCGCTCATGCTCCTCTAACTCGTGCGGGTTGGTCTTGCGTTGTAGTTGGCCCACACAAGAAGCTGGACACGGGAATAAGAAGTAGAAATTTGGCAACTTACTACTTTTCCCGTGCCTTGCTCCTCATGAGAGCGCCTTGTTCCGATGCTGGCTGACGACTGTTCAATTTTTTGAATAGGTATTCTTCACTCATGCTTCTCTCGTAAATTTAGTTCCATACTTACTTCTCATTCCCGTATCTGACTTCTCATGAGCACCTTGTTTCGATGCTGGCTGACGACTGTCGAATATGTTGTGTAGGCTTTGTAGTTGGCCCACGCAAGAGGCTAGACACGGGAATAAGCAGTAGAAATTTGTCAACTTAGGTACTACTTTTTCCCGTGGCTTGCTCCTCATTAGCGCCTTGTTACGATGCTGACTGACGACTGTTCAATTTATTCTTGTATTTACTTTTGATTTTTCACTCGTGCAGGCTGGTACTGCTCTGTGATTGGCGCTCACAACAGCTCAGGTAGCGCAACAAGGAGTAAAAATATATAATAGTAATATACTTCTTGCCGCCTTACCGAGCTCCTCATGAGCGCCTTGGTTTGATGCTGACTGTACGAATGTTCAATTTGTTCTTGTAAATTTTTGTGTGTTCCCTGTAAAGAGGTCATCAATTAAATAGTACGCTCGAAATAACATAGTTCTCATCTTGCCAATGGTGGACAATAATGGGTTAATAATTCCTCGAGATCTACTTTACTATTGTGACAGTTCTCAAATCCTATACAGACAGACTTATAAAACAATTCACCTAGGTATATGGAAGGTTTTTTCCATCTATTTATACATAACCTATAATAAATCTGTAGAGAGGTCAATTCTGTACATGAAACATATTTTCAAAATAATTAACTATCAGGGGGTGATAAGTGATCGATACTAATGCCAAAAATGCAATCTGTAACATTTTTGTCTGTCTGTTTGTCGATATGTTTGTTATAGAAACAAAAATACTCAACAGAATTTGACGAAATTTGGTGCAATTCGTCTTCATACTCCTGCGCATATTACAGTATATAGGTATATTTTATCACGCTACAATCAATGAAATAAGCTTAAATATACAAGTATATAACTTAAGTCATGCAGTTCTTAACAGTTACGTACGTCTAATCGGTCCAACGGTTGGGTCACGATTGATACCACGCGGACTTCGTGGCGAGTGGATCAACGTTGACAGGCGGGCGCGGTGGCTGGCGCGGTGTCTGGCGCGGTGTCTGGCGCGGTGTCTGGCGCGGTGGCTGGCGCGATGGCTGGCGCGATGGATGGCGCGATGGCTGGCGCGGTGGCTGGCGCAGAGACGGGCGCGGTTTCTGGCGCAGACATCAAAAATATTTAAAGATAAAATAAAAAATGATTAGAAGATAGTTTTAAATTTTTAGTATGACAGTTTATGGTCTTAAAGCAGGCTAACATGCGCACCACGAGATAATTTGTCGACACTCGTATTTTGTCGGCGCAAGTTGCGTCTCACTCACCTGACTGAGCGATGAGCGGGATAGAAAGATGCGCTCTTGCAACTTTGTGCTCTTGCAACACATGAAAGCATTGGTGTTCTAGATACCATCGTAAGCGTTGTGGTCCTTGGGTTTCTTACTTATTCTAGGTAGATATTGTTTGCTCATGCTCCTCTCACACGGGCTTTGTTGTTGGCCCACACAAGAAGTAAGGCACGGGAATAAGCAATAGAAATTTGGCAACTTACTACTTTTTCCCGTTCATGACTTCTCATGAGCGCCTTGTTTCATTGTTGACTGATGACTGTTCAATATGTTGAGTAAGTATTGTTCGTTCATACTTCTCTCGTACGGGCTAGTCCTCCTTTGTAGTTGGCCCACGCAAGAGGCTAGACACGGGACTAAGCGGTAGAAATTTGGTAACTTACTACTTTTTCCCGTGCCTTGCTTCTCATGAGCGCCTTGTTTCGATGCTGGCTGACGACTGTTCAATATGTTGTGTAGGTATTGTTCGCTTATGCTCCTCTTACTCGTAGGGGCTGTTCCTGCTTTGTAGTAGGCCCACACAAAATCTCAGACACGAAAATAAGTCGTAGAAATTTAGCAACTTACTACTTATTCCCGTTCCTGACTTCTCATGAGCGCCTTGTTTCGATGCTGACTGACGACTGTTTAATATTTTCTTATACCTAGTCTTGATGTTTTCCTGTAAAGAGCTTATTCATAGCTTAGAAATTACATAGTTCTCTCAGTCTGACACCGTTGAAGTCATTATTATTACCTACCTATAGGCGGGAATTCAAGCGACGTACATAAATGTTTAAGCGCCGTAAATAATCTGGGGGCACGGCAGTGCCCCCACCAAGTCGAGCAAAAAAGCGGCACGGCCGTACCATCCTTTTCTCGAACCAATTCAGGCCATTTTCGACCCCCTGTAACTTCGTTGTGGATAAAACTAGAAGACTGAATTTTCAGTAACCATGCAGGCATTGTAAAGACACGGTATAAATTTCAATCAATTTGAACCAGTAGTTTAAGAATTATAACGGGCCAAAGTTTCTTAATTTTGTCACTCACTGACTGATTCACTGACTCACCGATCATCAAAATTCTAAGGCACTTCTAGCAGACCTAGAACCTTCAAATTTGGAACATAAGTAGTGTTTGGTGTATGAATCAAGGAAAAACTCAAATATTTTTATCCAGTTTGAAGTTCATATATCTAGATATATGAACTTCTATATATCATACCGATATATATTTGCAGTTCAATAGATGTTAAGAATTTTCTACAAAAAGAAATGAGATCCCATCAAAAACAATACTGGCCAAGTCAATAAATGAATAACCGACTTGGCAAAACATGGATTTCACCACTTTTTACGGTAGTTGTGAGACTTGGTTTTTTTGACAAGTTTTGTTTTTGATGGGATATAATTTATTAGTGAAGTATTTGCTGTTGTTACTAGACATGCGCGAAATATATCACTGAGATGAAAAGAGAGATATAATAATAGTATATTTTTCGACCTGAGTTAGAATTGTTCGTTCATACTTCTCTCGTACGAGCTAGTCCTGCTTTGTAGTTGGCCCACACGAGAGGCTAGACACGGGAATAAGCAGTAGAAATTTGGCAACTTACTACTTTTACCCGTGCCTTGCTCCTGATGAGCGCCTTGTTTCGATGCTGGCTGACGACTTTTGAATATGTTGTGTAAGCAGATATTGTTCGCTTATGCTCCTCTTACTCGTACGGGCAGGTCCTGCTTTGTAGTTGGCCCACACAAAATCTCAGACACGGAGATAAGTCGTAGAAATTTGGCAACTTACTACTTGTCCCCGTTCCTGACATCTCATGAGCGCCTTGTTTCGATGCTGACTGATGACTGTTCAATATTTTCTTATACTTTTGATGTCTCCCTTAAAGAGCTCATTGACCACTTACGATACGATACGCCGACAGGTACTCCGTGCAGAATTCTAGCGTAATCGTATCGTTGGCACACGTAAACGTATGAATTATTTTCGTAAAATTTTGGTGCTAGCCCCAGAGTGCAGATCCTAGTTAAACGTTATGATCCTTGAGTTTCTTAATAACTACGTATTTTTTCGCCGTGCCTTGCTCCTGATGAGCGCCTTGTTTCGATGCTGGCTGACGACTGTTGAATATGTTGTGTAAGTAGATATTGTTCGCTTATGCTCCTCTTACTCGTACGGGCAGGTCTTGCTTTGTAGTTGGCCCACAGAAGAGGCTAGACACGGGAATAAGCAGTAGAAATTTGGCAACTTACTACTTTTTCCCGTGCCTTGCCCCTCATGAGCGCCTTGTTGCGATGCTGGCTGACGACTGTTGAATATGTTGTTTAGGTATTATTCGCTTATGCTCATCTCACTCGTACGGGCTGGTCTTGCTTTGTAGTTGGCCCACACAAGACGCTTGACACGGGAATAAGCAGTAGAAATTTGGCAACTTACTACTTCTTCCCGTGCCTTGCTTCTCATGAGCGCCAGGAGATGTGAAAAATAATTTAGTAAAGTATTTAAATACAAAATGCAAATGCATAGTTGCTAGCACTATTTCAAATAGAAATACAAAATAGTTTTTGAATAAAGTATTTAAATACAAAATGCAAAATCATTCCACTAATGAAAATAGTCGTTCTACAGGGGCAGAACTCGGTAAGCAGGTATTATATTTAAGGAAGAGTACAACACTACGATCATGGTCAGTGCGTTCATAAATAAGGAAATCATGGATTTAAGAATGAAAAATTATTGTAAAAATGAATTAAAAATGCAACGAAACTATTTTGTATTTTATAAATACTAAATATTCACATAGAGTATTTCAAATAAAATACAGAATACATTTAGAAAAAAAGTATTTCAAATATAAAATAAAAATGGGTATTTTGCATTTTGTATTTGCATTTGAAATATCTGTATTTCAAATAATTCACATCTCTGGTAATTAATGACCTCTTTACAGGGAACACACAGAAATGCACAAGAACAAATTGAACATTAGCGGCAAGAAGTATGTTACTACCTATTATATATTTTTTACTAGAATAAGTTTAACAGTCGTCAGTGAGCATCGTAACAAGGCGCTCAATGAGCGCCTTGTTACGATGCCGCTAATGTTCAATTTGTTCTTGTGCATTTCTGTGTGTTCCCTGTAAAGAGGTCATTAATTACACAGTACGCTAGAATTGACATAGTTCTCATCTTGCCAATGGTGGACAATAATCCTTCCTACTACTATTATAAAGGCGAAAGTTTGTTTGGATGTATGGATGTATGGATGTTTGTTACTTCTTTCACGTAAAAACTACTGAATGGATTTGAATGAAACTTTACCACAATATAGCTTATACATCAGATTAACACATAGGCTACAATTTATAAAAATATATTGTGTGGATTGTCCAAAATATGACGGTAAGTGTCAATAATTAACTCCACGCGTACGAAGTCGCGGGCGGCCGCTAGTGGGTTAATAATTCCTCGAGATCTACTTAACTATTGTGGCAGTTCTTAAAATAATTCACCTGGCTATATGGAAGGTATTTTCCATCTATCTATATATCTATACTAAATCTGTAGAGAGGTCAATTCTGTACATGAAATATATTTTCAAAATAAGTATGGGGGTGATAAGTGATCGATACTGATGCCAAAAATGCAATCAGTAACATTTTTGTCTGTCTGTATGTTTGTTATAGAAACAAAAATACTCAACAGAATTTGACTGGCGCGCTGGCTGGCGCGGTGGCTGGCGCGGTTGCTGGCGCAGTGGCTGGCGCGGTGGCTAGTGCGGTGGCTGGCGCGTTGGCTGGCGCGGTTGGCTGGCGCGGTGGTTGGCGCGATGGCTGGCGCGGTCACGAAATATCAAACCTAAGACGTTATATGAAAACTTTTAAGCAAGTAATAGTAGCAAGTTTCCGCCTGGTGCCTGCGAATATATTATTGATAATATTTAAGATAGTTCAACATTTTCAGTATGACAGTTCATGATCTTGTAGATTCATCTCCTATTTTGATATCTCCGCTTTTGTCAACGCTTGCAGGAATTAAAAACACTGATGCCTTCATATAGAAATATCACATATGAAAGCATTGGTGTTCTTGATACCATCGTAAGCGTTGTGGTCCTTGGGTTTCTTACTTATTCTAGGTAGGTATTGTTTGCTCATGCTCCTCTTGCACGGGCTATGTGGTTGGCCCACATAAAAAGTAAGGCACGGGAATAAGCAATAGAAATTTGGCACCTTACTACTTTTTCCCGTTCCTGACTTCTCATGAGCGCCTTGTTTCCATGTTGGCTGACGACTGTTCAATTATGTTGTGTAAGTATTGTTCGCTCATGCTCCTCACGTACTCGCTGATCCGGCTTCCCGGTAGGACCACATAAAATTTCAGAAACGGGAGTAAGCAATAGAAACTTAGCATCTATAACTTTGTCCTGTTCATGACCTCTCATGAGCGCCTTGTTCCGGTGCTGACTGACGACTGTTCAATAATGTTGAGTTGGTATTGTTCGCTCATGCTCCTCTCGTACGGGCTGGTCTTCCTTTGTAGTTGGCCCACATAAGAGGCTAGGCACGGGAATAAGCAGTAGAAATTTGGCAACTTACTACTTTTTCTCGTGCCTCGCTTCTCATGAGCGCCATGTTGACTGACGACGACTGTGGCTGACCCACACAAAAACTCTGGTACGGGAAGAAGTAATAGAATTGACAACTTGCTACTTATTCCCGTTCTTCACTTCTCGTGAGTGCTTTGTTTCGTGTAAGTACATGTAAAGTAAAGAGCTCATTGACCACTTACAGCGCGCTTAGGAATTAGGGGAAACTTGCCTTATTCGTACCACTTAAGGGATAATTGCCATAATTTTGAAATTAAGTAACAAATACAGTTTATGAATGTTTTAAACGTTTATTTGGTTATTCTTTAATAACAATTATTGCTTATTCCCACCTAAAACTAATAAATTTAAGAGTAAACTACAACTTTAAAAAACTCAAAAAAAGTACGATTTAAGATCAATGGTCTTAAGTAAATCGTACTATAATATTCTTAAATCGTACTTTGAGATCTTATCATTGGTGTAAGCAACTATAAATCACAATTATTAATCATTAAGTGTAAACACTCAGGTGGACATAACCTTAAAAGATTCGGCGTATGGTTCTCGACAATTCTTCACAGTCGTCGCAATTGAAACCGTTGATAGGCCAAACGCCGTAAATCGTGTATGGTTATACCAAAAAATCTTGATTCAAGCTCTAAAATGTGTCTAATGAGCTCATCTTCCATCTCTTTACTTAAGTCCTTGGGGCGGCCGATGCTTTGGTGTGTATTTAAACCTTTTAAATGACGCCGGAACGTTGGTTTAGGTATATTATATACGCGACAAGCCTCATTAAATTTTAAATTTCCTTCTCGATATCCGTTAATGGCTTTTTCCATATCTTGTTGGGACCAACAATTATATTTTCGTGTAGTCATGATTACCTAAAAACAATAAATATATAATTTTATTTTTGTAATCCTAATTCGTACCGGTACGAATTGAGCTGTAATCTTGGGTACGAATTGGGCGCAAACAATAAAGCCAGTTTAAATTTACCGCGAAAAAATTTGGCAGCCGGTAGGAGCCAGTATTTACAAGGATTTATTAGTCAATTATATGTAGAATTTGATTACATTCAGCAAAATTGAATACTCACGATACTACTAAACACAAGTTCTTATAGAATGACAAAAAAAATTACATGAAAATAGTGAAATTACTTACATTGCAAATATTTTTCGAAGCAGCAGACACAAACCGTTCTCATTGGAAATATGACACATGACGTACTAATGCTTCCATTTTATGGCACTAGTGTCGCTACTGCTGCGGTTCTTTCAGAAATATTGGTGTGGTACGATTTAGGAGCAAGTACGAATTAGGCAAGTTTCCCCTACATAGAGATGCAATTTACATCACGAAATTAAATAATCAAAAAATTATTTACATTATTATATTGGTTATGGTCAACATGATTTTGTGTATAATTCAGGGGTAAAGCATAACTACTTACATATTCTTAACTTTTATTTGAAGAAATGAAAATATTACGCCTACAAAGGGCAATACATAGTGCAACTCATATTATTTTATATTTTTCAACTTCTGTATCATGTCACTTGTGTCTTCCAAACAAATGATTTGTACTTATTTAATTACATGTCATTGCGCACATATTTTATAGGCAACCTATGGCTTATACACTGAGTAATTTAATGTTTTACAAAAGAGCAGATGTGCAGAGATCTTAGGTTATACCTAACAATTTCACATTTTTGTAAGTAAGTCTTAGTAGAAGATCCGAACTTACATCGACCTTCACCGGGCTGATAATCGAATGAAATATCCTTTATGACAAATTTTATATACTAGAAAATATATTAAAAATAGGTTTGCTAAAAAAATCCTGGACAGACTATTTTTAATTAATTTTCAAAAAATAATATTTAACTAAATTTAATATTTAATAAAATTTTAATTCTTACTTAAAGTATAAAACGTATAGAATGTGCCGCCACTGGGTTGTCTATTATTTACCTGGACAGAGTACTCGGTTGTCAGGTATAAACAGGTATGTCGATGGCAGTTACCTTCACTTGAAATGATAATAAAAAATTGGCGGCACATTCTATACGTTTTATACTTTAAGTAAGAATGAAAATTTTATTAAATATTAAATTTAGTTAAATATTATTTTTAAAAAATTAATTAAAAATAGTCTGTCCAGGATTTTTTTAGCAAACCTATTAATATTTTTTCTAGTATATAAAATTTGTCATAAAGGATATTTCATTCGATTATCAGCCCGGTGAAGGTCGATGTAAGTTCGGATCTTAGACTATCTCTGTGTCGCTACAATTAGGTGATCCGTCTGCTCGTCTCCTACCTTTTACATAAAAAGAAATATTTCAAATTTTCATGATAAATTGAAACAATGTTTATAGCATTCGAATAGTTAAACTTTTAATTCTAAATTAGCTTAATATTAAATTACAACCACACTAAAGCATACAAATAAAATTCGAACATATCAAGTTATTAAAAAAATTAGTAAGTAGGTATAGTCTGCGCGGCATGAAATAATAGCGATGACCTTGAGTGGCTTGAGTGCGTAGAAACCAATTTTAGTAAAAAGTCTTTTTTTTACAAGTGCGTAAACTAACGGTCATCGCTATTGTTAGATGCCGCGGAACATGATAAACAAATGTAGATAAGTAATACATAGAAATAATACATAGGTAATCATAACGGGATTGGAAAACAATGAGTTGCTTTCCGTTCCCATGATTAGTTACCTACACAGTTCTTCTTGTAGTTCTAATAAACGCTAGCTATGCTATTTATAAAGAAACTAGTGGCCCGCCCTCACTTCGCTTCGGGACCATAATTCAGAAATGAACTAAAAGATGGCGCTGTACTCAATAACATCGCGCAAGCGTTTCGTGTTTTCGGTTTACCTATAAGCCTGGTCGTTGTCTATAGAAGTTATCTCTTTATAAATAGTATAGATGACGTTAAATTTTGTCATTTGAAACAGTAATATAAATATTACTACTACTACTTAATTAAAAATCTAATTTCTAACCAGACACCGAATCTAGAAATATAAATGACCTTGGTAGAACTGCTCCCTCACCTGTAGTGGTATCATACTCATAGTATGGTACTAGGTAGGTACTTACTTAAAAATTGTGATGGTAGCCGATAACTCTAGGTATCCTTTGTGCCTACGCTCACAGGAAAACGGCTTATAACAATGCTCCGTATAGAAATAGCTCACCAATATAGCAGCACTGATATAAACCAAATCCCCATGAGCGATTTGGAGCTCCTAGAATATTTTGTTGGCTGTAGGAAGATAACATATTGATATTAATAATACACCGTTAAATTTTAGTCGTCCTAACCAATCTTTGTTTTTAAGCCCGAAGCCCTCATTATCGGTTACATGAATAAAGACCCTTTAGCATGACTAGATCATCATAATAAGCAAAAAATCTGCTGTTCTATACAAAATGGACACTATATATTTATTCACCAGGTAATAATGTACGGAACAGCTGATTTTGGGCATTGGAAAAGCAGTCATCATCGTCGCTCCCAAACGGATGAAAAAATTTGTTTTTTTTTTGTTTGAAAGTTACTTATCAGGAGTCAGGAATGTTCTTAGCTAGATTGCATGCCCGCGCCGCCACCACTAAATGATGAATTTCATATTTTCACTTGGTTAAATGAAAGGATTGCATACCTGTGTACTGTGACTGTTTCTAAGTGTTTTGGTACTTACAAAAATTTGTGACGGTAATAGCCGATAGCTCCATTCAATCCTCTGTGTCTACGCTCACAGGAATATGGCAAGTAGCGAGCTCTTTTGTATAGGAAATTGCTCATAGAGCTACATACAAATTGAGCTGGTACTGACCAACCCCTGTGGGCGATGTGTTCTTCGAGTTTTTCCTTGACTGTTGTATGGGAAGGTGATGCCCGTTCATGTTTCTTGTATACGCAGTTGACACCAGGCTGTTGGTACTCACAAGAATGGGAAGAATGTGTTTAGTGGTATTTCTCTATAAAGGGATTGAATTACAAACGTAATCATTTATTTGGGTATATGCTTTTTTAATAAAAAAGTACATTAATACGCCACAATTTTTTCAGTAACTGCTAAGGGACATTTACATTGGTCCAACCTCTGTTCGAGAATCCGATTGCAAGCCTCACTCCTTTACATTCTACACGTGCGAAACTGCGGACCCTGTAGCTTGCGTTACTTGCGCCGCACATGCGGGCAATGTTGTTGACATTACATAGTGTAAATGCCCCTTTAACTTATATTTCACTCTAAGTGGTTTGGTACTTACTGGAAGTTGTGACGGTAATAGCCGATAGCTTCATTCAATCCTCTGTGTCTATGCTCACAGGAATATGGCTAGTAGCAACTCTTTTGTATAGAAATTCACTCATCGAGCAACATACAAATGACGATGGTCTCGGCCAATCCCTGGGAGCGATGTGTTATTCAAGTTTTTTCTTGACTGTTATTTTAATGCTATGTCCATTCATGCTTTTTGAATACGCTGATAGTACCAGGCTGTTTGTACTCACAAGAATGTGGGTTCAGAAAAATATCGGAAGAAAACAACTTTGTACGATTTTTTTCCGAACACCACCTCCTCATGGGCATATTGCTATGATTTCTATTTTGACTGCTCCATTTCTTTTTGTATCAAGTGGTGTTTCCTTCTGTAATGAATGGAATGAATGAATGAATAGTTTTTTATTGCACACAAAACATAGGTATAAACTTAAAACTAGTTTATAACAGGGAGTAATGTACAACAAGGCGGCCTTATCACTATGAGCGATCTCTTCCAGGAACCTTTTGGGTAAAGGACACTGACTCAAGGTGTAAGTTATTGGATCACAAACGCAAAAAAAACAGGTACCTAAATGAATAAAAAGTAATATAATTTCTAATTTAAGTAGGTACTAATACTAATCATTATTACTACACTATTAATAATTTGGTGACTGTTAGATTGGTCCATGACTCGGTTCAGGGGCCCGAATGCAGTCCTCCCCGCTCCTTCCCATTCTACTCATGCAGGCCCTGTACCTTGCGTTACTTGCGTCCGTGTAGGTAATGCCCCTTAAACCTATATCTTACTTAATGAAGTTAGGAAGTACATAGTTGACAAGGCGAAACAATCGTTGATGTACGCTCACAGGAAATTTGTTCCAACCTAAACGCTTTGTATGGAAATTCGCTCACCGAGCTGTATACAAAAAGCATTAGGGTGGACAAGACTCCCATGAACATTGTGGTACTGGAGTTTCTTGATGACTGTAGGTAGCGCTATTTTCATATGCTTCTTCTGCACGCTGATGATACCAGACCATTTGTACTCACAAGAATGTGAATTCAGGCAAAATGTAGCACAAATACATAATATGTGGGAACATTTTGCCTAAACTACGTTCTTATGGGCGTTTCGATATGATGTTGATTTTCACTGTTCCATTTCTTGTTGTTTCTTTTGTGGTTGTTTTAAAATCACAAATGCAATCATTAAATTAGGTAGGTATATGAGTATTTATTAATTACAATGCACTACAAATTATTTAAATAACTGTTACAAGGCGTTTACAATGTTCAATAATATGCGGGTATCTTCACTTCTCCCCGCTTCAATCACGCGGACCCTCTAGCTTGCATTATTTGCACCTCGCATGCGGGCAATTGCGCAAAATGTAAATTACTTGTAATGGTACATACTTAGTTAAAGTTCTGATAGAAGCAGTCGGCAAGGCGAATCAATCGTTGATGTATGCTCACAGGAAAGTAGTACAACCTAAACGCTTTGTAGGTATAGAAATATCGCTCACCGAGCTATATACAAGAAGCGCTAGGTTGGACCAGACTCCCATGAACATTGTGGTACTGGAGTTTCTTGATGACTGTAGGTAGCGCTAGTTATATATGCTTCTTCTGCACGCTGATGATACCAGGCCATTTGTACTCACAAGAATGTGAATTCAGGCAAATGTAGCACAAATACATAATATGTGGGAACATTTTGCCACTAACTACGTTCTTATGGGCGTTTCGATATGATGTTGATTTTCCACTGTTCCATTTCTTGTTGTTCTTTTGTGGTTGTTTTAAAATCACAAATGCAATCATTAAATTAGGTAGGTATATGAGTGTTTATTAATTACAATGCACTACAAATTATTTAAATAAGTGTTAGAAGGCGTTTACAATGTTCAATAATATGCGGATCTCTTCACTTCTCCCCGTTTCACTCACGCAGACCCTCTAGCTTGCGTTAGGTACTTGCACCTCGCATGCGTGCAATTGTGCAAAATGTAAATTACTTGTTAAAGTTCTGATAGAAGCAGTCGGCAAGGCGAACCAATCGTTGATGTACGCTCACAGGAAAGTAGTACAACCTAAACGCTTTGTATAGAAATATCGCTCACCGAGCTATATACAAGAAGCGCTAGGTTGGACCAGACACCCATGAACATTGTGGTACTGGAATTTCTTGGTGACTGTAGGTAGCGCTTAGTTATATATGCTTCTTCTGCACGCTGATAATACCAGGCCATTTGTACTCACAAGAATGTGAATTCGGGAAAATGTCACACAAATACATAATAATATATTTAATTAATTTACTCTAAACCACGTTCTTAATTTACTCTAAACATTTCGAATATTTTCTCTAAACCACGTTCTTATGGGCGTTTTGATAATGATGTTGATTTTCACTGTTCCATTTCTTCTTGATTCTCTTGTGCTTTTTTCTAAAATAGCAAATGCAATCATTAATTTAGGTAGATATATGAGTATTTAATAATTACAATGCACGACAAATGATAATAATAACTATAAGGAGGCGTGTAGGTACGCCGCTTCACGCACGCGGTCCCTGTACCTTGCGTTACTTGCGCTTGCGCCCCGCATGCGGGCAATTTCGAAAAATGTAATGCCCTGTCAACTTGTATCTTATTCGCAATGGTACATAGGTAAAGTTGTTTTTTTTATTGGGGAAACAAATAGCATAAAATAACAAAATACAACTTCAGAAATAAGACTAGTTCATTATCCTAATCAATTTGCACTTAAGGGGCTACACGGATGAAACTAGCGCCGCCAACCTATTTACACTGATTGAGGCGAAAATATGATATTTTTGAAGAAAATAAAACATTACAGACTTATATCCAAGTAAATCGAATTTTTCTAGAGGCAAAACAATATTTTTTACACGTGACAAGTAACAATAAAGTTCATTATTGCTAAAAACGGCCACTTTTAGCAATAATGAACTTTATTGTTACTTGTCGCGTGTTTTATATATTGTATTGCATCTTGAAAAATTCAATTTACTTTTATCTAAGTCTGTAATGTTTTGCTTTCTTAAAAAATATCGTATTTTCGCCACAATTAGTGTAAATAGGTTGGCGGCGCTAGTTTCATTCGTATAGCCCCTTAATAGTGGAGTGGAGTTATAAGCTAATGCTTATAAAAATATTTTTTTAATAAGAAACGGTAGCACAAAATAATGAGTTAAAACAAAAGCAGCGTTATACTTAATAATGATACTTTTACTTAGTTCAAGCTGTGACAAATGTGGTCGACAAGACGAATCATTTGATCCAGTCTCTATGATATCATGTATTTATGTAGACAAAGTTAGAATAAATAAATTGGGACTTCTTTCATAAATTAGCATGTTACAATGAATTTTTATAATCATCCTAATATTTTGATGCACCATAGGTAATTATCTAATAAACCCATAGACAACTAGTTAGTTGGAATTTTATTGCATTCCCAATTAGGATGCGTTTATAAAAACTATTATTATTGTGGGTAACCATAATGATTAATTTTTATGGCAATTCTTTGCAATTTACTTAAATTGCTATACCAAAAATAAAAATTATTCGTTTAGCAGTTTCATCTTAACTAGTGGTCAAATATTTGCAATAATGTTTCCACTGGATATTGTATATGTATATCTACAATATTGATGAGACTATCATCAGCTCATGGCGAGTTAAGCACTTACGAAATTCGTCGGCTGAGTAAGGGGTTCGGCTAGTATAATTGGTAGTACAGCCACCCGGACTGAAGGTTGTGGGTTCGAGTCCCACCCGAACCCTCCGAAGAATTTTTTAAATGCAATATTTACTTAACATAATGATTATTAGGGATCCGTAGCGTAGTCAAATGGCTTTTACGGATAACGGAACCCTTATAGATTCGTCAGTCTGTCCGTATTTATCACAGCCATTTTTCGCCGAAACTATAAGACCTATATTTCTGAAACTTGATAAGTAGGTTGGTGTATCTTGTTACCGCATTATGGTTTGCATACAGAAAAAGAAAATATATAGGTAGTTTATATCGGAATATAGATTTAAATCGGAAAAATTTACCGATCATATAGAACGCCTCTTTCATAAATATTGTACTTAATAAGTTCTCAGTTTCAGAGGATTACCTACTGATTTAAAAACTACCACAAAAGTATGTCTCATCTAGTTGAGAATCACCTACAATTTAACCTATTAAAACGCAATATAACAAATCTAATACTAAATTATTTTTTGATATTTGAATAAAATATTTTATTTTCTTTATATGTTGGAATAACATAGTTACAAGTTTCCAAAACTATCTGAAACGTGCAGTATTGCTCACGACGTTTGCCACACCGCAGAACTAATGGTAGAAATACAAACATGACATTAACGCAACCACACACTCATCATCTCAATCATCTCTTTCTATAGGTTACCACACCACAATCACATTCATGATGTAGGAATTCTACTTGGCTTAACATTACCCTTATTTATTATTATTAAAACTAGAAAAAAGCTGTGATACTTTCTCGAGAGTACAACAAACAAAATAATAATTAGACTTATATTAGGACACAGGATTTCATTAACAATAACTTTAGTTTCTTGCTAGTTATTAATCTCTTGTGCTCGTTTGCCTTGTAGGCAGCAGGCCTCCAGCATTTTCCACTCGTGAAATAGGTATAACAGATAAACATACCTACGTAGAAATACAAACATAGACTTTAACAATCTGGAGGTGCATGCTCAAATTCGTATTAACAAATGTCTATTTGTCAAAGGCAACCATCGCTCTAAAATTAAGGACATTGTATCTAATTATCTCACAACGTCGTTGCTCGCTTATTGTTAAGAGAGTTTGTAATAGTTATTACATCCGAAACACGAAATCATTCTATTACAAACACATTTGAATACGCATAGTTTACTTCAAAAGCATAGCACAACTACTGCTAAATGTTTCCTACAAACGGGACAGTGGTTCGTTCTACCAAAACAGTACTTAATTACCTCAAATTATTTTAACCTCCGCAAAATGACAGCACAAAATTAAATATTGCGGCTGCGTCGGAGAGCCACGCTTCAGCACGAATAGGCTGGCTCGGCCGGACTGATACTACGGCCTCACAGAAGACCGCGGCGTGAAGCAGCGCTTGCGCTATGTTTCATCGAGTGAGGGTACCGGAGGCCCAATAAGGGTTAAAGGGGGTTAAAGGTTGGCAACGCACTTGTGACTCTATGGTGTTGAGGGTGCCACGGCGGCTGCAATCGCTTACCAATACATAAAAAAATGAGACATGACATACATTGTCCTTGTGCCAATCTTAAGTTTCCCTTGTGCTGCGGAAACCAGAAACAAAGGTAGGAACACCAACCCAAAACAAATATCTGTTGTTACAACACACATTTTTGTTGGTGCGGGAATCGAACCCCCAACCGGCGCTCAAACCACGACGGGTCGGGTCGTCGAATCACAAGTCGAGTGTCTATAATAATAAAGGCAGGTATAAAAACTTTTTTCTCATAGTTTTATTTGATTTTACTCAATGACGTTTGTGACGTTATTCGAACGCCTATTATTAAAAAAAAGTTTGACAGCTATCAGTAAACAAACTTTGAAACAAACGTCACCTGTATACAATTCGCTATTTTTATTAAATAATTTCAACAAATATTCATAATATAAATCATACATTGTTTATTAGTTTATAGAAATCATGATAACCGTGGGATTGGTGAGTGATTTGAAAGATTTCTTTTTTCAAACTTACTAAGCTATTTGTATAGAGCTAAGTTAAACAAACAGTTTTTTTTCCTTAGCTTGTTTCTGTCATGTTATTTATAGAAATAAAAACATTGGTCCTTTTTTTGACTGGCCCAATTTTGCTTTTGATAGCGACCCCAAAGATACGATTTAAATCTTTGAGTGACCCTGCCTCATACGCCAAAGGTCGTAGGTTCGAAGCCCACCCTGGACAAAGATTCGTGTGATGAACACTTATGTTTTTCAGTGTCTGGGTGTTATAATATAAAATGTTGTTAAATATAATATTTCCAATTCCTCTGTTGTCCGTTATCCGTGAGACAAGTGCTTACGGAATCAGATTAATATAATATGAGATGTTGTAACCATTTTTTTATGTGATATGTATTTCTATAACAGACGAGCAGACGGATCACCTGATGGTATGAGATTTCCGCCACCCATAGACACGTACAACATCAGTAGAGTTACAAGTGCGCTGCCACCTTTAACCTTCTTTCCTCCCAAATTGGCCCAAGTACCATCATTCACTGGACGAAACAGCGCAGGCGCTGTTTTACGCCGGTGTTCTGTGAGGCCGTGGTATCACTCCGATCGAGCCGGATCATTCATGCTGAAACGTGGCTCCCCCACGGTCAATCACTTTGTGTTATTACTAAAATCCGTATTTCTATGAATGCGTCCACAAAACGAGAATAAAATGCCGTCAATAATATTAATAGTAATAACAAATTTAATTACAGGCCTTTTAAATATAAAATTAATCGTATGGTTGAATGTAATTCAATTAATTTTAGTAAATCTACATTCGTTTTGCCTCTGTGAATAGGATGCGTATTATTGAGTATGATTAAATTTAAATAACAGGTAAAAACTTATTTGGAAATACAGATGAAAAGCACCTGAATGACATAAATTTGTGGAAATGGTAACCAGTTCGCGTACAACTAGGTAATATGTATATATTAATATCTTTAAACCGTGTGAGCCAGAACAACAAAAAACAGTGTGAACCAGAGTCACCGACATAGCCCACTGAATAAGCAAACTGAAGTGGCAGTGGGCTGGTCACGTTAGCCGCAGAACTGACAACCGTTGGAGCCATAAAGTCCTTGAGTGAAGACCGCGACTCGGTAAACGTAGTGTTGGACGCCCTGCTACAAGATGGGATGACGACATTCGAAGGCTGGCTGGAGTGAGCTGGATGAGAGTGGCCGAAAATCGGGAGCGGTGGCGTGCGTTAGGGGAGACCTATGTCCAGCAGTGGACGAGTGTGGGTTGCTGATGATGATGAAACCGTGTGAGAGCCACGCTTCTCCTTTGTCTAGTATATTGAATTTTCCTATTTTTGTGTCAAATGTCTGTAGCATATAAAATGTGTAGTTGTTGTCCAATGTAATAAATGTATTTTCTTTCTTTCTTTCCTTCTCCCCTTCTAAACAGGCTCCAATACATGCGCTCGTTTCATATACTAATGAGCAGGGAACTTATCTTCCCTGCTGAAGAGTCAGAAATATACAGTTTATTTTAAAGATGCAATCGAAGAGTTAGTGTTCATCACACAAATGATTTTCTAGTGTGGAAATTGAACCTTCGGCCTTTGCATTAGGGGAGAGGTATTGCCACTGATGAATGCACGATCATGCCAGTCGATAGTTGAAGATAGAATAAACTGTTTTAAGTATCTATTAAGAGGCTATATGAATAAAACTAGCGCCGCCAACCTATATACACTGATTGTGGCGAAAATATGATATTTTTGAAGAAAGTAAAACAAAATTATTGCTAAAAACGGCAACTTCAGTAATTGACATTATTATTACTTGTCGCGTGTTTTATATATTTTATTGCATCTTGAAAAATTCAATTTACTTTTATCTAAGTCTGTAATGATTTGCTTTCTTAAAAAATATCGTATTTTCGCCACAATCGGTGTAAATAGGTTGGCGGCGCTAGTTTCATTCGTATCGCCCCTTAACCTAAGTGTCTCTGTTCACAGAAATTGTTCAATGCTTCGGCAAGTACGTTCAAGCGAATATGTTTTACGAGTGAGTAATATAAGTACTAAATACTCCTCACACTACTCCTCAAATGCATAGTATAAGTAAATGTATTTGTTTATCTACACAACATTACACACACATTTCACATAGGTAATAGGTACACTACACATTTGCAGTCGTCCGTGGCACTCACTCAGCTGGTCCCACTGAAAACCAGCGTTACGGCCTATGGTCGTGACATAAGCTGAGTGAGGGCCATTTATGCTGGATGCCTCAACACAACACAGCATAATATAAATACACGGCACTGCTGGACAATTGGGAGGGACAGTTTATTCTTTGTTATGTGTTTTTTTGGTTTTAATTTATTTTTACTAGTGTTTTTTATTTTCTTGTGTTGTGTTAATAGTCTGTAGCATGTAATATGTGTTGTGGCGTCCAAATTAATAAATGTATTTTCTTTCTTTCTTTCTAAATTAAGTTTAATTGCAGTTGGAGTTTTCTTAGTATTTTAGTATCCCTTCAATTGCCAGGAGTTTTGAACTCATGCGCTAGAGTGGTTAGCTTGTAAATTGTTTCGCGAATTTTATGCGCGCGCGCGTTCTAACGAGAAATAGACCTTTTGGCAACTGAAGGGTTATTGTAGATTTCATCGAGGGGTGTGATTACTAAGAGCCCAACTCAGTATCTCTATCTACGAGAAATAATTTATTCTCGTGTTTAATAAAGACTATTTTTTTAAGGAAGATAGATAGATATTCTTTATTGCACAGAAATAAGCAAACTAAAGGGGCTTTATTAGTGTCACCTATTATGATGGCTTCGGTATTAAAATGACTAAAATTTAACGGTTTATACCATGAATATATACCTATAAAATTATCATTTAAAACTACGAGTATCATTCATAGAGCCATTGAAATCTATCATAGAGATTTTCTGAGAAGTACAATTTTCGATGCTAAATTATTTTATTTGAATTTGCAGAGTAATTATATCCATGCCGTTGTTCCAATTAATAAAGCTTTAACGAACAATGAGAGGTAGTTTTTCAGAATAAACCTTCAATTAATGTTTTGGAAATGATAATAAAAATTGCAAATTATTTTTTTTTGTATTATCTGGTGTTGCAAGTGTCCATGGGCGGCGGCAATTGCTTACCATCCGGTGATCCGCCTGCTCGCCTGCTACCTATCACATAAAAAAAAAAGTTAATATCCGTTTGCCTTTTTATAAAAATATTAAAAATACATACGTTCTTATTTATAAATTAACTGAAGTATTTTATGTGATAGGTAGCAGACGAGTAGACGGATCACCTGATGGGAAGCGACTGCCACCACCCATAGACACCTGCAACATTTGTAGGGTCACAAGTGCGCTGCCAACCTTTAACCTCTTTCCCCCAATTGGGCCTCCAGTACCCTCACTCACACGACGAAACACAACGCAGGCACTACTTTAAGCCTGACTTCTGTGAGGTTGTGGTATAACTCCGGTCGTGTCGGTCCATTTATGCCGAAGCGCCACTCTCCCACGGTTCTTCTATTGGTGCACAAACATTTCAAAAACAGTCAAATTCGCAATAGAACATATTCGCTATTGATCATATTCGCAAGATGTCATATTCGCTACAAGCCCAATTCGCATTACTGTTCACCTGTTTAGATTTAGTAAAATTAAAGTCAAATAATAATGCGATTCCAGTCATTATCCTTAATTATATTAAGTATGGGTAAAAACAAAAAAACTATTCAAATTATTATTAATTTGAATAGTTTTTTTGTTTTTACCCATACATATTATTGTTTTAATCCATTAGTTGACTTTATTTTTCTTATTTTATCTTATTAAACTATAGGCCAACGCTAGATCATAATCGCACCTGATGGAAAGTGCCGATGAGGTCTAGGACGACACGCGTTTGCCTAGAAGATGCCTGTTCACTCTTGCCTTAAAGATGTCCAGATTATAGTGGTCGGGAAAAATAGACCTCTGGATTTTAAGAGACATGACTGTGGTCTTTACGACGCACCACACTCTCGATTTATTTTTTACTGTAAAGGGTGGCAGAGGAACCGACAGATCACCTATAGCGCTACCATGAGTTGACATCGAAAACTGACATAACGTAAACTATTGCTCTGGCTCTTTCAAATGCATCACAATGAAAGAGACAAAGCGATAGTTTTCGATAGCGAGGATAGTATTTCAAACTCATGGTAGTGCTAGTGATGGTAAGCGACAGCCGCTGCTCTTCTTTTATACTACTTATAAAAAGGTAGGACAAATTTTGATCTACTCCGATCCAATACCATCATCTAATACCAAATGGTATTTGTTTTTATACTTTTTATTTTCTATTCCTATCGGATACCATTCTTTAAATTATATTTTATAAATATACGATCTATTCCGAAGTAATACCAAAACATGAATCTTGGTACAGTCATCTAGATTTTTTTTATTTATAATTATGATACGATTGTTGAAATACAATGCCACACATTACTTATTAGTTAATATTAAAAGTTGATTGCCCGTGATATTTTATTTTTGAATCAAACATATACTTACTATGTTTAAGTTTGTTTGGTTAAACTGATTTTGTTAAATAAACACAACCAATTTTCACGACTAAAATGTTTTTTATTGACTGTACCTTATGTCTACTAACTTGTTTTGGTATTCGTTTAAAAAGTGGTATCCGTTCGGAATAGAAAATAATAAAGATTTAAAACAAATACCATTGGTAGGTATTAGATGTTGGTATTAGGTCGGAATAGATCCAAATTTTATATAACAAGGCGAAACACCAACTCGATGCAATGAACATTGAACACCCAGCGCCAGTACAGAGTGCAAATGTCCCGAAACGAAGTGAGTGCGAGGCTAGTAGTAAAAATAAAACACAACAACCTTTATAAGTAGAACCTGAAATGTTAAAATGGTACTTACAACCTCACGTGGTGTTACTTACAACCTTTTTATTTTACTGATTCGGTAATGGTTGGAAATTAAAGTGAAAACTGGAGGAAGAAATTTAAGAAACTAGGTCACTGTACAAACGTCTGATTGTATGCCTTACCTTATAGATATACCTAACATAGTATCACTTACCTACTTCATGATTTGTGTTAAATGCAATAGTAGGTAAATTAAAGTTCCAGAGATAATGATGTGTAGCGCCCTTCGATCATATAAACTCTAGCCTTGGAAATGCGGTAAAACTGTAAAAACGGCCACTTTTAGCAAACATTGACAATAATGTTACTTGTCGCGTGTTTTATATATTTTCAAGATGCAATACAATATTATTGTATTGCATCTTGAAAAAATCGTATTTTCGCCACAATCAGTGTAAATAGGTTGGCGTCGCTAGTTTCATTCGTATAGCGCCTTAAAACCAATTAAGTATTATGGATTAGGATCGGACACAAAGCATCGAAATCTAAATATCCATCAGCAGCTGTAAGATGATAACGGAGTAGGGATCACTTTTTCAAAAGGTTTCAGGAGACCTATTTTTGAATTGTCGTCTCACTAAAAAATTTGTGACTCGCATGATTTTTGACATCCGCATTTTTGAATCATTCGAAAACGAGCGATTTGCAACGAGTGGTGTAAACCACTCGTTTTCCGCTAGGCGAGTGGCCGCATTTACGTCAAATATTAACGAGTTAACACTATAAAGTCCATTTTACGAAAAAAGTCCCCTGGGAGCGGCGCCACTTGTCATACCAAATAGGCTTTCTATCTCTTCCCACTCAATTACGTAGACTGCCATGTCATTTTAGTTCATCAAAAATCCGGGGGACTCTTTTCGTGAAAAGGACTATACTTTGACCAGATTGGCGACACACTAAGCGAGTGATTTCAAAAATAGGGAAAATTATGAATCATGCGACTCACGAGACGACGTGACTTGCAAAACGAGTAGTTTTGTTGGCGAAGCGGAAAATTCAAAAATAGGTCTCCAGTATGGAAATGTGCATCTAGAGATTATATCACCGAATGTGGCACCAAGCAGGTGACATTTTTTCATTCCTTAAGTCATTAATTTAATTATCATAAATACTAACGGGGATTAATGCGACGATATTTGTTAAGTTCATGATTATGTTCTTACTTACTGCTAGACCTTAACGCCGTGGTTACAAGCGGACGAGCGCGACCTAACCGGTGCCGTTATGGTAGTATATCATCGCTTTAATCTCGTTCGTACTTTACTATAGTTCTACAAACTATTATATTCAATTGGGTATTTGACAATTTTTAAAAAAGTATTTTATTGTATTCTTAGGACACTAAAGATACGTTTTATAATTGTCTATTTCATTTTTAAAGTTAATTATAACAAAAACAGCCATTTTAAATAATACGATTCAAATTTCCCGCCAAAACAGCAAGTCACGTGACAAATTAGCCCTCGACGTCATGATTCAATCTTCTTTGAGTATATAGCCACTGGAGATGCCATACCGGGCGTTTCCCCTCCGGCAAAGTACATTGGTCAACTATTCGGAACTGGTCAACTAAGTTATACAAAACTACTTGGATGTCGCTACATCGCCATTTTGCATCGCTCCGTGTCGCGTGACGTTTCTCTTAAAAATGGTGAATTGTGCAGTATTTTCATGTAAAAGGCGATCTGACAGCTAAAATTCGCAACAAGATCGCGTTTCCTATCATAAGTAATGACTTTTATTAATTATCAAATGTGTATTAAACTAGAAAATCTATTTTAATAAAAAATCGTTACGATACGTAAACGACAGAAAAAATTTAATAATGATATCGTGGTATCGGTCCTAGTGATGGGACCAATTAAAATCAACTCGACTTTTGAATGAATCATTCACTCACTGCAGTTAGTTTCAAAATCCGTTCTTTTCATTATAGTTTGAATAAATAGTATAGACGTATATTATAATATTAAAACATTGTAAAGTGAATTAGAGAAATTACTGTCCTTTCTTCTGGTCATACGATGTTGGAATTTATTCTAAAAATAAAAACCGGCCAAGTGCGAGTCGGGCTCGCGCACAAAGGGTTCCGTAGCAGCAAATATAATAAACTTAACCAAAATTACAGTTAAATCAACCTATCTCAAAAACTATAAGAGATACTTTGATCAAACCAAAAATCGTTGAAAGAGTTAATTAGCATGCATCACCTCTATTTTTTTTAGAATTTTATACCCCGTAGTTATAAAAATAGAGGGGGGGGGGACATACTTTTTACGACTTTGAGAGCTGATATCTCAAAAACCGTTCACTTTAAGAAAAATGTTTTTTAGAAAACTTTATATCATTTTAAAAGACCTTTCCATTGATACCCCACACGGGTATGTACATCGAAAAAAAAAATTTCATCCCTCAGTTACATGTATGGGGGGCCCCACCCCCAATTCTTTTTTTTACTATTTAGTGTCATATTTTTGTAGCGGTTCATACAACACATATTCCCATCAAATTTCATCACTGTAGTACTTATAGTTTCCGAGTAAATCGGCTGTGACAGACGGACAGACGGACAGACGGACATGACGAAACTATAAGGGTTCCGTTTTTGCCATTTTGGCTACGGAACCCTAAAAAGGTGGCTATAAAATATTTCGAGGTAAAAGGAATAAAATATGTGGCCCGGGAGTATCATGCATGATAACGAAGTAGATAGTAAACCATAATTGGAGCTCGCTAATTTTAATATAGAAAAGTATACGAATGTTCGTTTATCCAATATTTCAAAAAAATTAGACCCCCAGAAATATATTCGACACGTGTACAATAAACTTATTCATTTTGAAAATCAATATAAATGCGTAATAAGGATTTTTTGTAATATTTCAATAAATCATTCTAATTAAAAATATATTGTTTCATTTACTCTCCCTTTGTTTGTCCAAATGTTTAACCCCAAACTAACAGTAACAGCACCGTTCACAAGGGGAATTTTGTTGTTTCTTGCATCGTGACGTCACGCGTTCTGATTGGCTACAAGCCGTTTTAGTTTTGATAATCCACAGATGCAAAATTTCTTATTTATTTTTAAGAAATAAAAATATTTCTAATGTTTAATTTGTAAATTAACATAGATATTCTGAATCAGCGTCTTAAAATCTACATAATTCAATTATTTTCTTATTTAATTGTTAACCATGTCAAATACCGAATTACCTTTTTGACCATGTACCTTATAACCTTCCGTATAAGTTGGCCGGATCGTACAAAAAAGCACCGCCTGTTGAGTTTCACCGAATGAATGAGGCGAAAACAATATTTTAAGAAAAACCTTTGGTGATGCTGGTGTCTAAGGGCGCGCCAATCGCTTACCATCAAGTGATTAATTTGATCGTCTGTTACCTTAAATATTAAAATACCTGTATTTCTTTCCAGTGTTCAGCAGATCAGGGTCGTACACGATCCAGCATCACAAGCACGACGCCCTGGTGATCGGGGCGGGTGGCGCGGGGCTTCGCGCGGCGGTTGGTCTGGCACAGCAGCAGTTCTCGGTGGCTCTGGTCTCCAAGCTGTTCCCCACCAGGTCCCACACCATCGCTGCTCAGGGTGGGATGAACGCGTCTATAGGTGAGTCTAATTTGAATTGCCATCGACGCTTACCGACGGTCTTTGATTTCTGAGCTGCAGTTTTAGTGGCACCATTCAGCCCAAAGTTAGTTGGAAACGTTCACTTTTGATTTGCTACATCTAAGTACACCGGTACTCACGCGTCAGTGTTTTTGAGCAAAGCAGCAGTTTACTATGTCATTCAACAGTGTGCAACTTTTCCCAGGTTGCACACAAAACTTTTCCAAAGTTATCACCCCGTTACTGACGCGACAGTGTCTCTGATATTCTGTAATCGTCACGGGCAATCTAACAAAATAACAGTTTTCTATGTCATTCAACAGTTGAACACAAAGTTTATCCCCAATTAAGTAGCACACTGTGATCAAAAGTGAGCTTTACGCATCTAAAGTTGAGATCACTTTCGAGTTGCCAACTTATACTGACCAAGCATAAGTATTCCGCGAGTCGCTCCCTGTTGTACCGTGAGGTAGGATGAACTCACTTTTATAACTATCTTCAGTCACACCGTCATGTCAGAGTTGTGTCCTTCCAGAGATTGTTGTAAGACTCGGGCAGTCTAGAGTATTTTGCACATAATTAAAACGAATCGCAACGGCTAATTTTGCAAAGGTAAAAACAGAAAGCGATTGAAAAAGTAAATAGGTAAAGGAACAAACTTGCCATCAAAGTTTTCACCCGCACTTTTTGCACTGCACTCACGGACCGAACGCTTCTTTATTATCACCATATAATTATATATTCATCATAATTAATTATTCTTGAGTTTTTCTTTGATATCTCGGCATACTATGCATAACTTATCAGCATTATCTTGGCAGTACTTTGTCTGAATACCGGCACCGCAGGCGGTATTAGAATCACGGCAGACAATGAGAAATGATCTTCCTTACACTTACTTATATTTAATTTTAAAAAATTACATTAGGAATTTATGTGTGCAAATGTCCATTCATTGGAATTAATATTCGTCACAGAAGACAAGTTTTCAACTGCAGTATTATTCGTAAAACGGTTTCTTCTTTCGCCAATGATAGTTTAAAGTGTTAAAAAGGTTTTGGTCAAGATTTTTAAACCGTATAAATTTTCAATGCTGATTTTTTAATTATATATAATGTTTAAATTTCACTTTTAAAATGAGACGGTAAACTTGATAACACATTTATCTATGTTCAATTAATAATAAAATAGTTAAGGTTTTAAAAATGACACTAGGAATCGAATCGAGAGCGGCAAAGTCGGATTACCACTGTGTCATCGAGATAGGCGATAGAGGTGTTTTTCGGTCGACTGGGCGCGGTATCTCGCGCCCAGTTGCGTAGCCGGTCACGAGCGCGAGTGCCGCGCGGGGCGAGATGTTCTCTGCTCGGGGCGGCGAGGTGGAGCGCCTTCCACGCCCCCGCACGCTTACAATGATGTGCTTCACAGACATGCGTTGGAAATCTAGATCATACGGCGTATGATCTGTTAATGGAGGCTTTATTGGGATTGTTATTGAGGTCATAATTGTTTACTGCGTGTCGATGTCGAAGTCATCGCTGCGGACTTCCACGCACTGTATTTATAAACATCTGAATGAATATATCTAGGTATTAACGTGTAAAACATCTTGAAGCATTTTTTTTTATTGACTTGGACCCGCGCATTGGATTGGTAATTCTGCCAATGTCAAAAGCCAATGACAAAGGTCTCCCCTTTGCCCTGCAGTGGGACAGTACACAGGGTGTATCTGTGAACATTTACATCCCTTTAGGCTAACATGAGGCTAAACGTGGGTAGAACGTATCTCATTGACACTGCGGCGAATCGTTGATCCGACGCATTTCAAAACGGCATTGTTTTTTATAGCAGCTAGTCGTAATGTAATACTGCGGATTAAACGATTCGGCTGCGACATTCAGGTACCCGCTGAGATAGGGGACCTGTTGAGCATGGAAAGAGTGCAGAAATAAAACTCAGTGCTCCGGGATCTGTTAATAATCGTCTTACAACCGTTTTCAGGACATTTTTCAAATATGATTTTATATTTTTCCCCGAGGAACGATATTGCTCAAGTAAAAGTGATCGTATTGGAAGCAGAGCGAACCGGGGAAGTTAGGAAACTAGTGAAAACGCAGCCCCTTTTAAAAATGTGCGATTCATTTTAGTACTTATTTTGATTTGAAGGATTCGGATGCGTTATTGGAACAAAAAAACCTTCTTTTCGGATGCCTCTTCAATCTTGAAGGTTGGCCGCCAGCTTCTTGACCTTCTCTCTATCTTTCGCGAGAAGTTATTTTTAATTTGCTTGCGAATTATATAAACATACGATTTGCAAGTACTTTAGATTCTCATCATCATCATTTCAACTAATAGACGTCCACTGCTGGACGAGGCCAAAAGCATAAGCTCATTGAACAATTAAACTATTGCGAGACAGACAAAATTTAATTAGCCGTGAAGGGGTCGCTCTTCGACAGTGGAAACTGTTTTGTTTGTACGCGGCGAAGAGGTTTGAAAACAACGATTGGCGATATTTATTACTTGAAATCACCGTTTACACTCCAACTGCGTTCTTGTCTGGCTGTTTAGCCGGATTGCAAAAGACCGGTTAATAATATACGAAATTGGAACACTGGGGTGGGGTGAGCCACCTAGCCTAGGATCCCTTTGCTTAATTTTGCAGGTAAGCTTCAGCTTTATTTTTATTTAAATCGTCTTGCTCATGAAATTTCAAATGATCATAAAACCAGGAAGAGTTGTGTTTAGTTTTGCTATACACTAACTTAATAAATATAATTATAAATACATTTTCACAACATCTTATTCATTGACCTGACTCCGTACTGAGTACCTTAGTCTGTCTTAACCATATTTTCATGGAATATTTTTATTTTTTTATCATCTCTAAATCGTACTTTTAGTAAAATCCTAGGCTAGGGGGCTAACCCCAACCCAAAGTGTTCAATATTCTCTACCTATCTTTTGTAATCCGGCAGACAAGGCTAATTAAAACTCAGTTGGACTGTAAACGATGATTTAATAGTAATAAATATCCTCTCCGCCGCGTACAAACAAAACCATTTCCATTGTCAAAGAGCGACCCCTTCACGGATAATTAAATTTTGTCTGTCTCGCAATAGTTCAATTCTCAATGAGCATAAGCTCATAAGTACCCGCAGTTGTAATAAGCTACAAGTATTCTATACTAACTACACCTATGTACGTAGTTCACACCTGCAAATGTGTGCATGCATACCATTCGAAAGTACCTAGAACTTGTTTCCTTTAAGATCGGGTCTCACAAAATACAGGTTTTAAGGATGTCGATGGAAATAATATTTCTAGAGACACCCGGAATACGCTCATATTACGTTATACGATTTTTACCCAGTTTTCTTTTGTTGCTTTCGTATTTTTAACCGACTTTAAAAAGGAGGAGGTTCTCAAACCGTCTGAAATTTTTACTATCATCATCATCATCAGCAGCCCACACTCGTCCACTGCTGGACATGCGGTGGCGTGCATCCCCTAATGCACGCCACCGCTCCCGATTTTCGGCCACTCTCATCCAGCCCACACCAGCCAGCATCCCGTGTTGTCGTAGGGCGTCCAACACTACGCTTACCGAGTCGCGGTCTCCACTCAAGGACTTCACGGTTCCAACGGTTGTCAGTTCTGCGGCTAATGTGACCAGCTCACTCACAAAATTAGCGACACGTAACTTAAACAATTATTAAATTAACATCGTAAAGACCCAAAAACCTTTTAAAACGCATAAAACAATTGATTTTCCATTGTGTCTGCTGTCTGGGCCTTACCACGTTAATATTATAACTCGGATCATAATAATCTCTAGATGCTCAATTCCATATTGAAATTATTGTTGTGAAGCGCTGTCGTTAGCAATTCAATCGTGGGAAAGCCACGCTTCGGTATGAATCGCCTTGACTGGACGGAGTGATAGTACCACGGCCTCACAGAAGACTGGCGTGCAAGCAGCGCATGCGATGTGTTTCGTCGAGTGAATGAAGGTACCGGAGACCCAATTAAGGGGAAAGAAACCTTGGTTGGCAGCGCACTTATGAATCTACTGGTGCTGCAGGTTGGTAACTTGACTAAAAATATAATTATTACAAAAATAAAATAGTTTAGTCCTTTTTTAAATAATGAAATGCATCCTTACTTATAGCCCTTTTTTTAATGTGATAGATAGCAGACGAGCAGGCGGATCACCTGATGGTAAGCAATTGCCGCCGCTCATGGAAACTTGCAACACCAGTGGAGTTACAAGTGCGCTGCCAACCATTTATCCCCTTCCCTCCCGGGTGGGCCTCCGGTACCCTCACTCACTCAGCGAAACACAGCACAAGGGCTGCTTCACGCCGGTTTTCTGTGAGGCAGTGGTATCACTCCGGTCGAGCCGGCCCATTCATGCCGAAGCGTGGCTCTCCCACAGTTGCAATGAAGTGAAATGAACTACAAACGTTAAATAAAAATGTAAACAAAGCAATCATAAGAATAGTCTTCAGTACTTAGTTGGTGGAACAAAACGTAGCCTGGCTCTTAAGTTTTCAAAACCAACAATTATACTTGAACCACGCTGTGAAAGTCCTTTCAAAGATGAAAGCAAAAAAAGAACGACACGGCACTTAGTCTTGCAAATATGGGAGAGCCAGACATCGGCATGAATGGGCCGGTTTAACCGAAGTGATCACGGAAAATCGGCGAGTGAGGGTACCGAAAGCCGAATAAGGGGGAGAGGGGTTTAAAGGTTGGCAGACTTGGCAGCGC
Organism: Cnaphalocrocis medinalis; assembly: GCA_014851415.1. Lineage (NCBI taxonomy): Eukaryota > Metazoa > Arthropoda > Insecta > Lepidoptera > Crambidae > Cnaphalocrocis > Cnaphalocrocis medinalis. The sequence goes on along the minus strand of CM026273.1, from coordinate 5,578,322 downwards.
ACTTGTGATCCTAGCAGGTGTCTATGAGCGGCGGCAGTCGCTTATCATAAGGTGATCCGTTTGCTGGTTTGTCAACTATAACATTAATAAATCTCAGTGTACAAGAACGAACGTTCCATACTCAAGGTCGTAACCCTGATGACAATTTTATCCCGTATAATTTATTAATTAAATAAGTTTGCAGTACCTATTCCTACACATGTATCTGAAGTAGTTAATCTGTTATTATAAAAATACATACTCTACGATAAGACAATTTGAAATTCACTTAAAAAGTTAAAACCTTTTACAAAATATTAAGGGGCTATACGAATGAAACTAGCGCCGCCAACCTATTTACCCTGATTGTGGCCAAAATACGATATTTTTTAAGAAAGCAAAACATTACAGACTTAGCTAAAGGTAAATTGATTTTTTCAAGATGCAATACAATATATAAAACACGCGACAAGTAACAATAATGTCAATTATTGCTAAAAGTGGCCGTTTTTAGCAATAATTAACATTATTGTTACTTGTCGCGTGTTAGAAATATTGTATTGCATCTTGAAAAACCCAATTTATTTGGATCTAAGTCTGTAATGTTTTATTTTCTTCAAAAATATCATATTATCGCCACAATCAGAGTGAATAGGTTGGCGGCGCTAGTTTCATTCGTATAGCCCCTTAAGTATTGGGCTATGATGACGTCATTGTTAAAATAGACAAGATACTTAAAGACTTTCAGTTAAGCTGTAAAGTTATTTGCCAAGTGGTTAAAAGCAGTGGAAAAAGTAATAAATACACTTTGGTTTAAAGGCGAAAAAATCCAAATCTTGATGTTAAGTAAAAGTGTTGTTTCTTAGCACTTAGCCGAGAAATAATTCATTCGAGAAAAATAGCCCTGAAATAGTTTGAAAGCCAAGTTCAGTGAAAACTAAAGCCAAGTTTAGTATCGTAAAGTTTCTTCCTCTACAATATGCAATAAAATCGATCTATCAATTTATTAAAGTTACCGGATAACGCGGTTATTATGCGGTGTAAGTATGGTGCGTGTGGTGTGAGGTATGGTGCGTTTGGTGTGAGGTATGGTGCGTGCGGTGTGAGGATTGGTGCGTGTGGTGTGAGGATTGGTACGTGCGGTGTGAGGTATGGTGCGTGCGGTGTGAGGATTGGTGCGTGTGGTGTGAGGTGTGGTGCGTGCAGTGTGAGGTGTGGTGCGTGCGGTGTGAGGTATGGTGCGTGTGGTGTTAGGTGTGGTACGTGCGGGTGGGGATTGGTGCGTACGGTGTGAGGTATGGTGCGTGCTAGTGAGGTATGGTGCGTGCGGTGTGAGGATTGGTGCATGCGGTGTGAGGTATGGTGCGTGTGGTGTGAGGTATGGTGCGGTGTGGTGTGAGGTATGGTGCGTGCTAGTGAGGTATGGTGCGTGCGGTGTGAGGATTGGTGCGTGCGGTGTGAGGATTGGTGCATGCGGTGTGAGGTATGGTGCGTGCGGTGTGAGGTATGGTGCGTGCGGAGTGAGGTATGGTGCGTGCGGGTGGGGATTGGTGCGTACGGTGTGAGGTATGGTGCGTGCTAGTGAGGTATGTTGCGTGCGGTGTGAGGATTGGTGCATGCGGTGTGAGGTATGGTGCGTGTGGGTGTGAGGTATGGTGCGTGTGGTGTGAGGTATGGTGCGTGCTAGTGAGGTATGGTTGCGTGCGGTGAGAGGATTGGTGCATGCGGTGTGAGGTATGGTGCGTGCGGAGTGAGGTAATGGTGCGTGCGGGTGGGGATTGGTGCGTACGGTGTGAGGTATGGTGCGTGCTAGTGAGGTATGGTGCGTGCGGTGTGAGGATTGGTGGCATGCGGTGTGAGGTATGGTGCGTGCTAGTGAGGTATGGTGCGTGCGGTGTGAGGATTGGTGCGTGCGGTGTGAGGATTGGTGCATGCGGTGTGAGGTATGGTGCGTGCGGTGTGAGGATTGGTGCGGTGTGTTGTGAGGGTATGGTGCGTGCGGTGTGAGGTATGCTGCGTGCGGAGTGAGGTATGGTGCGTGCGGTGTGAGGATTGGTGCGTGTGGTGTGAGGTATGGTGCGTGCGGAGTGAGGTATGGTGCGTGCGGGTGGGGATTGGTGCGTGTGGTGTGAGGTATGGTGCGTGCTAGTGAGGTATGGTGCGTGCGGTGTGAGGATTGGTGCATGCGGTGTGAGGTATGGTGCGTGCGGTGTGAGGATTGGTGCGTACGGTGTGAGGTATGGTGCGTGCGGTGTGAGGATTGGTGCGTGTGGGCGTGAGGGTATGGTGCGTGCGGAGTGAGGTATGGTGCGTGCGGGTGGGGATTGGTGCGTGCGGTGTGAGGTATGGTGCGTGCTAGTGAGGTATGGTGCGTGCGGTGTGAGGATTGGTGCATGCGGTGTGAGGTATGGTGCGTGCGGTGTGAGGTATGGTGCGTGTGGTGAGAGGTGTGGTGCGTGCGGTGTGAGGTATGGTGCATGCATGCGGTGTGCGTTCTGTGTGACGTCACACAAGTATCCATATACGCGGCCAGCCTTGCTATTACACAAAGAGAAAAAGAGACGCTAGTTCACAAATTTGAAACCGCTCAGCGGGCAATGAATAGGGCCATGCTCAGTTCAAATACTACATAACTGACTCGAAACACTGTCTGCCTATATCGAGTTCTAAAGAGGCTACTCACACATACGTGTACCTATACAATGTTCGTCTCAGTATGGTTTGGCATAAGACAAAGGCAGACTAAAGCCCATGGTCCTCCCGTCTCGGCATATAGACAAGACTTGAGGGACGCTAACCAGGTACTTACTAAGGGCTTAAATTCCACGGTGTGGGCTCAGGAGCAGACTATAAGGAACATGTTTCGCGAGTGACAGACACGAGAACTGTTTGGCGCGTGAGTCGACGAACTTAAACAATGTCAGCTGGAGCGCTGACCTCCTGTGTCCAATTATTTTGTGGCTCTTAGAAATGAGCACATACGTCAAAGGAAAATTATAGTTCTTTGTCATACTTAATGTACTGGAGAATGAGGTCTTTCACGATGATTGGTTATTTTTGATCTGAAAACTGGTAAAGCAGATGTCTATGAGCGGCAGCGATCGCTTCATCATCATCATCATTTCAGCCAATAGACGTCCACTGCTGGACATAGGCCTCCCCCAAAGTTCTCCACACAGATCGGTCCTGTGCCACCCGCATCCAATGGACTCCCGCGACCTTCACCAGATCGTCAGTCCACCTGGTGGGAGACCTGCCACGGCTGCGGCCTCCTGCGCGTGGCCTCTACACAATCATCGCGATCGCTTACCATCACGTAATCCGTCTTCTTGTCTGCCACCTATCACATAAACAAAAGCATCGGGGTTACCGCATCCGTTTTTCGCATAATTTCTTGGTCATTTCCAATGAGGCAGGTGGTAAATATTGTTCAGTAAAGATTGGAGGTGTCTATAGAACTGCTAACAAGCTTATGTTTGTGTTCACGGGCTGTTTCTAGAACTTTTTCTTGTCCCTTAAGTATCTAAGAGCGGAACTAATGCGACTTAGAGATGTGTAGGGTTGCCTACTGCATGTCTATCATATGTCATTTCACAATATGTTAAATTATTGAGAGTTTAGATATAGATAATTACTAATTACTCTAATACAACCCGAAAAGACGAAACACTTGCGCAATTTTATCGACACCCGGTGCCAACTATGGGCAATTGAAGCTGATAGATAAATTAAGTCCCGAAACGAAGTGATAGCGAGCCACAAGTACTCGTATATTATATTTTTTTAATTTACACAACACACATATATACATACACATACATTGACCTAACTCTGAACACCTACCTTATGTTACGTACGTTAAGGGGCTATACGAATAAAACTAGCGCCGCCAACTTATTTATACTGATTGTGGCGAAAATATGATATTTTTGAAGAAAATAAAAAATTACAGACTTAGATCCAAGTAAATCGAATTTTTCGAGATGTAAAACAATGATGTAAAACAATTATGTTTTTTACACGAGACAAGTAACAATAAAGTTAATTATTGCTAAAAACGGCCACTGTTAGCAATAATGAACTTTATTGTGACTTGTCTAAGGCTGTAATGTTTTGCTTTCTTAAAAAATATCGTTTTTCGCCACAATCAGTGTAAATAGGTTGGCGGCGCTAGTTTCATTCGTATAGCCCCTTAAACACTTGGGTTACAGATATCAGACTTTTGCCTCCCCAAGGCTCTTTTTGCCGGACAATTTTCTCACATTTACTCGAGTATAAATCTTATTATCTGAGATTTTTTAGTGCGACAACCCTGGTGTGTATTGAAGCAAGATTTGCATGGCGTTGAGAAAAATATTATACATCACTTGTTGCAAAATAAATATGGATGCATCTTGTTATAATACCTACATAGAGATTTACTTTGAGTTGGAAACTGGGAATATGCGAGTCCCGCCCGTGGACATCGATTGCACATTCCGTGAAGTGAATATGATGCGAGTGAGAATGCTAGTAGCTCCGCAACCGTAACTGAAACTATCGAATATCCAGAAAAAGTAACTGCTTCCTATATAAAGGATAATTTATGTATACTATTTTTGAAGAATAACTTCTGTAGAAAACCACAAAGCTCATGCGTTTTGGCGTAGGTGTAAGATGCATTGCGTCTCATATGCACCATTCAAAAGTGTTTACCTTAATAAGTTTTTAATTTTTTTATACCGAAGCTTATGAAAAAAACATCGCGCAAGACATTTTATTGTAGTCGGTCGACATAAATGTTTAACTCTTTGCTTGTGTTGTCCAAACAGGTAGCATGCACGAAGACGATTGGCGATGGCACTTCTATGACACAGTCAAGGGCTCTGATTGGCTGGGAGACCAAGTAAGTTCACTTATTGACCAATTAGAAAAATCCAATAAACTAAATGTACCACAAAATAATAGACCTATAATGACTACTGCTAGGCCTCGTAGCACTGACAAAGCTCGTAGTCGTTTGTAGCGATAGCCTATCGTACCGTCTTGTCGTAGCAGTAACGCATCAATGCTACGGTCTACGGATATCGTAGCATAGCATTGTTTCGTAATAAGTTACGATGATCTAAAATTTTTCAAAGTAAAAAGTGCTAGATTCAATTCCCGGGTGGAGTAAAAGTGTTTCGAATTTTTCGCACATAGCTCGGGTTTATGATCACCAATACAATAAAAATTTTGCATCTGTCGATTTGTTTTGTACATCAAAGTATTCCTTTAAGAAACAAGCTACATACTGCTGTTTTTAAATACTTCTCAATCAACAATGTAATTCCGTGCAAAATCCCTCTTCCACCCTCATCTAGATAGCACTTGTGAACCTGTAACGTTCCCCCTACCCTTTGGAATCCTTGGAACCCTTGACTGGTGAATAATAAACGATTTGTTAAAATACATAATCCGTAATTAGCTGTAAGCCATAAAAGTGAATGTAATTTTAATCTTGTGTAAGTACTGTGTATTTTTAATAAATGTAAAATAAAGAAATAAGATTCCCTATGGACAAGGTGATTTGAGCGCTCCAATAAAATACAATTCTCCAGCCGATATTCGGCTACGGCGTGGCGGTTAATCTTTAGCCACGTACGCAGGTTATAGTGCTCAAGTGTGCACGCTAACACAGGTGCGCTCCCTATTCCTTTCCCTCTTAATTCAATGAGACAGTGTGACACGACTGAAGAGAGATTAGGCGCAGGATCAACAGCTTAACGTGCGTTTCGAGGCGCAGGGGTACAAGACCACCAACTTCCAGACTTCGAACTGACACTGAGAGTTTCTGAATAGAAAACTCAGGTACAAATTTTTGGGTCGATCCAAGATTGAACCCGCGGGTTGAGGTATATTTCTACTTATACTCTAAACTGGAATTCGAGACCAAAAAACCTACGACAGATACGTCACTGTCAAATCTGTTAAAGTCACTTTATGTCATTCTCAAGTGACGTTTTAGGTTTCGCCAACCTTTCTGGCATTATTTTTCTTATTATGCAGACTAAACTGTCAAGTTTCCATACATTGTTAAAATGTTGTGGGCAGATACCAAATGTTATTAACACCTGAAGTGTTACAAGCGCAATAACATCCTTGAAAAATAAAATTACGGATAATTAAGTTTTTATTAAATCGTCTTGTATTTACGTGAAAATAAGTTAGTCAAATTATTTCTTTAAATTACACAATCAAAATTACCAACAAATACATTATATCAGCTAGTGTATTCAGAAAAAAGGGTTATACTATAGTACGGTCATTTTATTAGCAACATTGTAGTAGATTTTTTGGTCTCGAATTACAGTTTTGGGTATAGACAATGTACTGAGAATTTCGTAACATACTTAACTCCGATACAAAATTCCGGGTCGGGACCCCGGGACAGGTAGCAGTTGCCTTAAAGTTTACCACACTCATACACACAACATTGAACATGATCAGGTGTATGACAAATGACAACAAACGTATGAATCGTTGAGCCCTTCCAATATTTGCGTGTGCAGTCCGTGTCGCGGCCGCACCGGCCGGATTACCGGCCTGGGTCACGGACACGCGCGGACACGTACGTACCCGCGAGCACGGACCGGACATTATACCCGACCGCAGGACCCGGCGCTGTTTTACATCACGCCCGGATTTGTGTAACTGCATTAGGTGCCAGCTGATAAATAGAATTAATGAATAAATGCAGTCAAAATGGAGACGAGCAAAATCTATAGGTACAGGGTGTATATGTGAATACTTACATCCCTTAGACCACGTATTCTACCGACTATTCTGAACAACATCGTTGTTCTATGACTTTTTAAAATTCACATTAAAAAACGCAATCCTACTACTATTTATTATACAGGCGAAAGTTTGTATGGATGTATGGATGTTTGTTACTCTTTCACGTAAAAACTACTGAATGGGTTTGAATGAAACTTTACCATAGCTTACACATCAGAATAACACAAAGGCTACAATTTATAACAATACATTGTGTGGATTGTCCAAAATATGACGGTATGTGTCAATAATTAACTCCACGCGTACGAAGTCGCGGGCGGCCGCTAGTTATAAATAAATGCGCCAGACAATCACACCAATCAACCTGGTCTCAAACTAGGGCAACTCCTGTTGTATGACTACCAGGTGACGATAATAAACTAGGGGCGTCAACCCAGAACACCCAGACCCAAGAAAATTTAGAAAATGTAGTGTCCTAAATTGACTTGACCGGGAATCGAACCTGGGACCTTTCGCGCTTCGAACGAACACCTTAGTCACTGCGCCATCGAGGCCGTCAAATTGAACAGGAAAGGCACAAAATCTATACAGAGTGTGTTTATGTGAACATTTACATCCCTTTAACCACGAGTTCAGCCAAACTATTCGGCACAATATTTATTGTTCTATGACTTTTAGAAATTCAATAGAAAAAGCTTTTATTTTTATTAAAAGTCTGTCACGCAACTTGGTCGTTTTGTATGGGGATTTGAAAATATTTTCGACGAATTTCTACAACTCATCGAACAAATATTTTGTTCTGATGGTTGGTGGAACACTTAATAAAAGGGATGTGAATGTAAACAAATAAAACCCTGCATATAGACTCAGTGGATTCTAGCTGAGAGAATAAATAAACCTTACCGACCGTGGGAGAGCCAGCGGCATGAATGGGCCGGCTCGACCGGAGTGATACCATGGCCTGGCCTCACAGAAGACCGGCGTGAAGCAGAGTGTTCCATCAAGTGAGTGAGGGTACCGGAGGCCTAATTGGGAGGAAAGGGGGTTAAAGGTTGGCAGCGCACTTGTGACTCTACTAGTGTGCAGGTGTCTATGGGTGGCGGCGATCGCTTATCATCAGGTGTACCGTCTGCTCGTCTGCCACTTATCACATAAAAAGGCGATTGTAGCTTAGTGAATATTAAGAACGCGTCTTCCATACTAATTACTAGACTAATTTTACAACGATTACTCATTATACAGGGTGTATCTGTTAAGATTTACATACCTTTAACCACGTGTTTTACCAACAGTTCTGAACAATTTTTGTTCTATGACTTTTTAAAAATAAGCTTTAAAAATTTCAAATTTTCATACAAAGTCGGTCACGTGACTTGGTCATTTTGTATGGGGAGTCGAAATTTTTTTACTTACAAATAGTCGTTAAACAAAAGTTGTTCAGAATGGTTGATAGAACACTTGGTTATAGGGATGTAAATGTTCACATCTAATGAAGACGGAAATCACAGAAAAAAACCACACAAAAAGTTGTTGACTCGAATAATCCTATGAATTACCTCTTTGTAGCTTAATTGTATACTTGTACTTATTTAGTATAATAAGGTCGCCGCTTGTCAGGTAGTCAATAATTCGCCCTTGAGCGTCCCCTTGTACAGTCAGCCACACAGCAGGTTACCACAACCTGTCAAATTTCCTCGATTGATATTCAACCTAATGTGTATTACAGTAAGGTGAGAGTCGATTGGAGAAATTTGACAGTTTTGTATACTTTGATGTATGGTTGTACGTACAGGGGCACCATAGCAACGCCTGGCCGCAGACAGTGGGCGCCCTTCCCTCAGCATCCAATATGGATACACGTGTGTATGTCTACGTCAGAAGTTGTTATTGTAACGGTGACAGGGTACTGGAATATTCCAGTCGGCTGTTTTTGTCTGCGGAGGTGGCAATTCAAAATAGGTAGTCACTTTTAAGAATGAACGATATATTTGTTAATACACATACATAACACATTGACCAATGTGTGATCCACCACCACATGTACAGTCGAGTTCAAAAGTATGTATACACTTTAGGACCTTGTCACAATACATATTTATAAGAAAGTGGAAGTAGTTTTCTTATACATATGTACTGTGACAAGGTCCTAAAGTGTATACATATTTTTGGACTCGACTGCACCTCATAGAGTATTGAGTACTGATCTCGCAGATGTGTAAATAGGTTGGCGGCGGCGCTAGTTTCATTCGTATTGCCCCTTAAACGGAAATGGGTCTCTAATTAATACTCGTGACTGTACCTTTCAGGATTCAATACAGTACCTGACGCAGCAAGCTCCGGTGGTAGCCTTTGAGCTGGAGAACATGGGGATGCCGTACTCGAGGACAGAGGACGGGAAGATCTACCAGCGGCCCTTCGGAGGCGGCACCACACACCAGGGCAAGAAGGTGGCCAAGAGGACCTGTTGTGTAGCAGATCGGTAAGACCATTCCTCTAGGTACAGTCAAGTTCAAAAATATGTATACACTTTAGGACCTTGTCACAATACATATTTATAAGAAAGTGGAAGTCGTTCTCATATACATATGTACTGTGACAAGGTCCTAAAGTGTATACATATTTTGAACTCGACTGTACAGTATAAAGTTATATCCAAGATGTCCAAATACTTTGCAACATTCACGCTACCAACGTTGCTAAATTTAACAGAACATACTTACAACCTACACCGTGGCACAGAATACTTAATAGTACAAGCCGTGGTCAAAAATATCGGAACGATTGATTGGGCACATTCAAACCGTCCAAATAAACATTGATTGATGTTTACATTGCTCGGATATTTTTGTTTATCTTAGATGTAACTTTATGTATGAGTCCTTGCGTTCTGTGAAAAGTAACGGATACAGACACTGATAAGGGTCATTCTTCTGCTACGGATATCCGCGGATACGGTCACGGATACGGATATGCGGCACATCACTTATGTGTATGTGTGTATAGTTTTCCATGGTGGAGCCACGCTTCGGCATGAATGGGCCGACTCGACCGGAGTGATACCACGAACTATCAGAAGACCCTACGGAACCTATCGGATTAATACGGAACCCTAAAAACAATATTAAATTATCAGTACCAAACCTATGCACTTATAGAATATTTCGTTTAGTGCTCATTGTTGTGATCCGTTGTCGTGGCCAAATATACCGAAGGTGAATACCTAGGTACCATTAATAAAATCTGTGCGAAATTCACCCCTTCAATTTCACCCTCGTTGCGCCACCTAGTAGATGTGTGGGGTAGCAAATAATAGCAAGCGCGTAGCCCGCTACTAGAGCCATCTTGTCAAATTGAATGGAATTACAGTGCAATGGACAACGTTTTGACAGAATTAAAACCGTTTAGCTATTTTATTTTGGTACGCAAATCTAGATGGCGTTCTTCGCACAATTTGAAATTGTAGAAAAGCCCCAAATTCTTGCGCAAGTGAAAATGGATTAAATATCAAATATACCTGATATTTTTAATCGTTATACATATTTAAAGTTTGTTGCTCTATAACTTTCTAGAATTAAAAGTTTTTAAAAATGTTTCTTCAATAGTCGTACACTTGTACAGTAAAATCTAGTCTATACTCTGATTTTTAAAGTCAAGTTTCTATACATTTTGACATTTTGTATCTGTCAAATTGGTTGATAATGTATGGGGATGACATCGGAGCAAAGGTATCGGATGTCGATATTTCAACGACAGTAAAATACCTTATTGTTATTCAAATGCCATTAAGTTAAGCATTAAGTTCTGGAATATTTTGTGCAATAAAGAGTATCTATTTATCTATCTATCCCTGATGCCTACCCGTTTACCTTCAGGACTGGCCATGCGCTCCTTCACATGATATTGAATTAAGCGGTATTAACAGCTCTATGTTGTGTCCCGTAAAGATTTTTTTTTATATTGAGGACAATCAAGATGACCCCACTCCGCCTGATGGTATGCGGCCGTGAGATCCAAATATGAGATTGACAGTCACAAAAGAACAGACAAAGTGTCCATTGAGTCTGTCACTCTCAGCTTGAAGGCCTGCTGAGATGCCGTTTCACGCCCCGCCTAAAAAACCCAGGATTGTTAGGAGGAAACACTTGGACTGGAAGGGCATTTCCTGACTTCTATAGAAGAATTACGACCCATTTGGCGTAGTGGTTTGAGCGCCGGTTGAGACGCAAGGGTCGCGGGTTCGATTCCCGCATCAAGACAAATGTTTGTTGATGAAACAGATAGATATATGTCTTGGGTCTGGGTGTTTGTAGTTCCTTCGTTGTTTCTGGTTTCCATAGTACAAGGGAAAACCTTAGTTTGGGACCAGGACAATGTATGTGATGTTGTCTCAATTTATTAATTTATATAATTTTCTATGATTTATTGTCATTCGGATCCCTGATGACTACCCGTCTAATTTGAATTTGGCGGTATTAACAACTCTATGTTATGTCCCGTAAAGAATTGTTATTCAGATCCCTGATGACTACCCGTCTAATTTGAATTTGGCGGTATTAACAACTCTATGTTATGTCCCGTAAAGAATTGTTATTCAGATCCCTGATGACTACCCGTCTACCTCCAGGACTGGCCACGCGCTCCTCCACACGCTGTACGGGTACAGCACCAAGTACAAGAACATCGACCTGTTCTCTGAGTTCTTCGTGCTGGACCTGCTCGTTCAGGACGGCGAGGTGGTGGGTGCGCTCGCCTTCGATATGGACGACACCAGCTTGCACAGGTTTGAGAAGCTATGGGCTTTTCTATACTATTTATAAAGAGATAACTTCTATAGACAACGACAAGGCTTATAGGTAAACCGAAAACACGAAACGCTTGCGCGATGTAATTGGACACAACGCCATCTATTGGTTCATTTCTGAATTACGGTCCCGAAGCGAAGTGAGGGCGGGCCACTAGTGTCTAATAAAGGCGACACCGCGACTATACTAGATAGCGCCGCCAATTGACTTATATTAATTGTGAGGATTATGATATATATTTTAGAATATTGCTATGAAAACATAAAGAAAAGTACTTATTGACAGTTTTTTGGGGTACTTAATAATTACTTCTTACAAAAGCTAAAAGTGGCCACTTTTCGCAATCATCAAAATTATTGCTACTTGGCGCGTGTAAAAAATAGAGATATTTGAAAAAAGAACAAAATAAAAACTCTTTTCACTATAAAAGTGAACGAATAAGGTTTCATACGTCGAGGTTTTAGTCGTCGACAGTTTCTGAACGTTTAAATTTCGAACAGGTTCCAAGCGAAGAACACGGTTGTAGCGACGGGCGGGTACCCGCGCATGTTCTTCTCGTGCACGGCGGCGCACACGTGCACCGGCGACGGGTGCGCGATGGCCACGCGCGCCGGCATCGCGCTGCAGGACATGGAGTTCGTGCAGTTCCACCCGACAGGTCACTAGCACCCCCCGGCCATGCCACACAGTGTTGCAGCTACGCAGTCTCGTGCACGGCGGCGCACACGTGCACCGGCGACGGGTGCGCGATGGCCACGCGCGCCGGCATTGCGCTGCAGGACATGGAGTTCGTGCAGTTCCACCCGACAGGTCACTAGCACCCCCCGGCCATGCCCCACAGTGTTGCAGCTACGCAGTCTCGTGCACGGTGGCGCACACGTGCACCGGCGACGGGTGCGCGATGGCCACGCGCGCCGGCATCGCGCTGCAGGACATGGAGTTCGTGCAGTTCCACCCGACAGGTCACTAGCACCCCCCGGCCATGCCACACAGTGTTGCAGCTACGCAGTCTTGTGCACGGCGGCGCACACGTGCGCCGGCGACGGGTGCGCGATGGCCACGCGCGCCGGCATCGCGCTGCAGTTCGCTGTTGCTGTTCGTGCAGTTCCACCCGACAGGTCACTAGCATTGACTTGACAACGAATCGAATCCGGTACCTTTCGCGCTTTGGGCGAACACCTTAGTCATTTTTCGCTTTATTTCGTTATTTACCGTTTTTGCACAGGCATGTACGGCTCGGGCTGTCTGATGACGGAGGGCTGCCGCGGGGAGGGCGGCTTCCTCGTGAACAGCGAGGGCGTCCGCTTCATGGAGAAGTACGCGCCCAACGCCAAGGACCTGGCCAGCCGCGACGTGGTCTCCCGCTCCATAGCCACGGAGATACGACAAGGTTACCTATGCAAATATACCCTCTTCTTGTCAAGTCGATGGCGATCTTCTTCTTTTCTTGTCGATGGCATCAAGATATTAAATTTTCCCAGCCCAATACTCCGCCACAACGACTGCGCTATCGGCAGGCTGCAGGGGTTCACCGTATGAGTATGATGGCGGCTTAGAGAAAGTATCAAATAGAGAGGACACGCAAATAATAATATTCGTGTAAACGGAACAACTAGGTATGTACAGAAATCGCTAAGAGTAAAAGAGACGGAATCATGATTTTCTTGCTTTGTCAGAGTTCCACTTTTTTGATGGACTCAGTTGTGAACTGCGCCTAACAAAGCTAGTTGCCATAGTAACCCATAGTAATTAAGTGTGATTTTTGTTCGTATTTTTACTACCGTAATAACCAACCAAATTCAGTGGTAGTAAGAGATAACACTACCGTACTGAAGTAATCTTCAGTCACATCGATCCGCCATTTTGTAGTTAGGTATTTTTCATTTGGCCGGGTTATATAGATATCTGTCCCTTACGGCGATACGCGCTTAGCCACTCTATTTGATACTTTCTCTAAGGATGGCGATAAGTTATATTTTGTTAGCCCAATACTCCGCCACATCAGTATTTGGCGGACAGAGCAGTCTCTGTCGGTAGCCTGTAGGCGGTCATCATGTCACAATGTGAGCCATGTCTGGGGGCGGCGCCGCACTCGCAGGCATTGCTGGACGCATCCGTGTACCCTCATTTGCACAGGTTGTCCCTACATTGGCCGACCCTTGTGCGCAGCCTGTTAAGGTGTTATAACATACTTATATGTTCTAAAAACATAAGATCTTTACGGTAGACCTTCCCAATATCTTCCAATATCTGGCGGCCGGATGGCACATTTGGTAGTGGCGTGGGTTATATCCCCACCCTGGACAAACATTCTTCTTCTCTCGTTATTTTTTCTTCATTCTTCTGGTGAACTCTTTGGTTCGTTTAGTGTCTGGGTGTAATTATGTATTTAAGGGCCTAATTAACAGTCTAAAAAGTAAAGCGTAACATACTCGTAGCTATGCAACACATACATTATTTTGAGGATAAAAGTTGCTGATGATGTCTATCTGTCAAACTTATACACTTAAAATGACGTATGTATTATACTGTCGAATAGTGCCAATAGTTTTTCTAGGTCATGAGCAATCGATAGGTACTATATTTTTGTTACGACGTCAACTGTAATTTTTTTCAACCTTACATCGGTAACAAGTAAAAATCACTCCATGTGATCACTTGTCGCCTGTCAATAGTAGTCAGTAGCAGGATCTACCAAAGTGGCGTTCTCTTGTTTCGGAGGCCAATACTCGTTTCGGGTCGCTGAGCCAGTGGAGTATTTATGTGATCAGTTCCTAGTCTCAAGTGATTCTCATTCCTAGGACGCGGTGTGGGGCCGAAGAAGGACCATATGTACCTACAGCTGCACCACCTGCCCCCGGAGACGCTCCACGACCGGCTCCCCGGCATCTCGGAGACCGCCATGACCTTCACCGGAGTAGACGTCACCAAGGAACCAATCCCGGTCATACCCACCGTCCACTACACTATGGGTGGGATACCCATTAACTACAAAGGAGAGGTACATGAGTCAAATAATTTTTACATTATAGCGGACAAAAGAGCAGACGACTCACCTGATGGTAGGTGATCAACGCCGCCCATGGACATGTGCAATACCTGAGGCATCACAAAGCGTTGCCGGCTCATAAGGAAGGAATACTTAAGCCCTTTTTCGAAGGAAGAAGCCCTTTTCGTGAAGATCACTAGGTCGTATCTGCTTGGCAACACCATCGTTGGCAATATGTTTTAGTAACACTTGCTTACTACTGACTCGTCCCAATAGGTTTGTGGTTTAAGTACCGGGCCGTAATCTCCGGGTTCTAAGTTCGGTTCACGGGAGCAAAAAGTATGTTTCCGATTTCATGGACACTAGATTTTACTTAGCTCGAGTTTGTGATCACCAACCCGCATTAGGCAAGCATGGTTATTATTTTAGTCTTTAGGTTATTTAGAGGCAATGACTTGATTTCTTCGAATTGAAAAATTCGACATACTTTTTTTTTAACTGCGAATCGAAGATCACAGTCCAGTACTAAAATCATCAACTAATTAACCATTAATTAATTAAGTAGTCATTGTGCTGTTATAAAAAAAGAATTGAGTCTATTGGCACGCGAGCTCTCTCAGGTGGTTTATGTAGGACCCTAACCAAGTCCTTTAAAACCTCCCTAAAAGTCCTTCTCTTTAAAGTTCTTGTCTTTTAAGTCCTTTTAAAACTGCTGTAGGTGCTGATGTACCAAAACGGCAGCGACTGCGTGGTGCCCGGGCTGCACGCCGCCGGCGAGGCCGTCAGCAACTGCCAAGTCCTTCTCTTTAAAGTCCTTGTCTTTTAAGTCCTTGTCTTTTAAGTCCTTGTCTTTTAAGTCCTTTTAAAACTGCTGTAGGTGCTGATGTACCAAAACGGCAGCGACTGCGTGGTGCCCGGGCTGCACGCCGCCGGCGAGGCCGTCAGCAACTGCCACGGGGCCAACCGCCTCGGCGCCAACTCCATCCTGGACATCGTAGTCTTTGGGAAGGCCATCGGGCTCAACATCGGGAAGTTGAGCAAGCCGGGGGAGAAACAGGCAGAACTGAAAGATGTAAACTTAAAGTCGTTTGGGTTTAAACATTTGTAGTTGACAAACATGGGTGACCCCATGGTGGACCCCACTTAGCCTGGGAATAGGGCAGGAAGATGATGAAGCAGAGTTCCGCTTAGCGGTTTCTTATACAGGATTGTATTTTGTAAACATTTAGTTAGATGCTTATAGCCACTTTTTCCACCAAGCGTTCTAAAAAAATTTGGGAAATCGCAAATTTAAATTACAACTTTTCATACAAAGTCGATCGCGTGACTTGGTCATTTTGTATAGGGAGTCGAAAAATGTTGATAGAGCGAGTTTGCCCAGAACCAACCTGTTCCATAAATCTGAGCTGCGTTTGTTTGTAGGGAGCATCGGGGTAGGCATATGCCTCTCTCCTCATTCGTACATAATTATGTACAAATGAGGGCGTCTATTTGCTAAAATTATGATGACCAATGGGCTGATTCACATAGTACTGTTTCTGTGTTAGAACATCTGCGACTCGTCTCTGGACAACTTCGATAAGATCCGGCACGCGAACGGCTGCGCGCCCACCTGCGAGCTGCGCGAGAAGATGCGTTTCACCATGCAGAACAAGTGCGGCGTGTTCCGTGACGCCAAGCTTCTGGCGGAAGGTTGGTACTGCTGCTGAAAGAATAACAGTTATTCTTTTTTTTTCCTTTTTATGACATAGGTTCGAACACGAGCCGAACGGATCACATGATGGCAAGCGATTACTACCGCCCATGGGACACCTGCATCACCAGTAGTGTCACAAGCGCGCTGCTTACCCTTTAACCCCCCTTTCCCTGAATTGGGCTGGACCCTTACTTACACAGCGAGACGCATGCACTGCTTCACGCTGGTTCTCTGTGAGGACGAGGTATAATTCCGGTCGAGGGGTCGGGCGAGAGTATTTTAGTAATGTAAAGAAAAATACAGCTTTTATATTGTTCAAAAATCGTTTTCGCCAAAACAGTTTCTAAGTCTAACGTTATTGAGGGTTTTGGTTCGCTAGATGTCGTTAGAGGACGGCTGGTCCAACAACGAGTGATTTTTGAGTTTATTTTTGTTATTTTGTGTTATTTTGGTAGTACCAAATATACATTTCTTCTTTCTTTCTTTCTTAAAAAATCCAGTGGGCCGACCAATCCGCATTAGGTAAGCCTATTCCCATTCAGTGGGACAGTATTCTGAAACTTTGGTTACTATAGTTTTTATAACGTTGACATAGGTATGTCCATTTCTCCATTTTAGCCGATGAGGAGATACAGAAATGGTACAAAGCGTACTTCGACATCAAGGTGGCGGACAGGCGGCCGAACTGGAACAGCGATCTGGTGGAAACCCTCGAGCTGCAGAACATGGTCCAAACGGCCGTGCAGGTGGTGGCCTGCGCCAAGAACAGGACTGAGAGCAGAGGGGCTCACTTCAGGGACGACTTCCCTAAGAGGTCGGATGAGTATGACTACAGCAAGTCTATAGAGGGACAGGTATGTTGAGTCCCTCTTGCAAATGTTTGTTGGTGAATAAATAAAATCACACAATATCCCATACATTGACCTGACTCCGTACTACAGTCACTAGTGTCACTACAGTACCCAGATCCAACACGAATATTTCTTTCATTAAAGTTTGACTGCCTGGATGGCGCATTTGATAATGACCCTGCCTCATGCGCCAAAGGTCGTGGGTTCGATCCCTGGAGAAACATTCGTGTGGTGAACACATGTGTTTTTTCAGTCAGTATCCGGGTGTTTTAAAATGCATTTAAAGTATTATATTTGTATTTCCTCTGTTGTCTGGCATCTGTAACACAAGTGCTTAAGCTACTTTGAATTTATTTTAAACTAGCGACTCCCGGCGAACTTCGTTCCGCCTACTTTTTGTTTAATAACTCACCTTTTAGACTTTCCCTGGACTACGACAAACATTTCAAAACTAGTCGGTTCCGCAGTTCGCGTTCTTGAGTTTCAAACAAACTAACGAACATCAATTCATTTTTATTTATAATATAGATAATTGTTATTTTGTTATAGACAAAGAAAGACATAAAAGACCACTGGAGAAAGCACAGCCTGTCCCAGGTGGACCTGAGCTCGGGCCAGGTGCAGATCGACTTCAGGCCCGTCATCGACCAGCCGCTCACGGACGAGGTGCAGCACGTGCCGCCGGTGCCCAGGGTCTATTGACTCCACTGGCTCATGATCATTATTTATACATCATTTTATATTTAATAAATAATACTTAGATAAATTAACACAACATCTCATTGACTTGAGTACCAAGTAGCTTAAGCACGTGTTACGGATATCAGACAACAGAGAAAACACAAATTGATTACCTACGTAAATACATACAAGGTGAATTTTTAATCACTATCCAAATTTTTAAGATCGACTTAGAATCTCTAAGTCAGTGGTTCTTAACCGGTGGTCCGCGGACCACTGGTGGTCCCTGGAGGCATTCCAAGTGGTCCGCGAAGACATCGTATTAACAAGTGACGTGATGTGATGAGTCCAGTCAACACAACGCAAACGGTGTGTGGTCCCTGACACAACAGACATTTGGTAAAATGGTCCCTCGTGGCTTAAAGGTTAAGAACCACTGCTCTAAGTGAACAGCTTTCTCCTAGAAACATAAGTCGAATTATGTCTTTTTTTTTACCTTTTATACAAACCAGACTTATCACGCGATCGATATAGGATAGGAAGTTCAATTTTTTTTGTCGTATCTCTACTGTAAGGACCACTGGAGGAAGCACAGCCTGTCCCAGGTGGACCTGAGCTCGGGCCAGGTGCAGATCGACTTCAGGCCCGTCATCGACCAGCCGCTCACGGACGAGGTGCAGCACGTGCCGCCGGTGCCCAGGGTTTACTGACTCCACTGGTTCATCATCATTATTTATACATAATTTGTATCCAATAAATAAATTCAAACAACATCTCATTGACTTGAGTACCAAGTAGCTTAAGCACGTGTTACGGATATCAGACAACAGAAAAAACACAAATTGATCACCTACGTAAATACATACAAGGTGAATTTTTAATCACTATCCAAATTTTTAAGATCGACTTAGAATCTGTAAGTGAACTTTTTCTCCTAAAAACATATAGGTCGAATCATGTATATTTTGTTTTTACTTTTCATACAAACCAGACTGATCACTCGATCGATATAGGTAAGTAGTATAGGATGTTCAAATTCTGTACTATCTTTGTTCTATGACTTTTGAAAATTTGCATAAAAATATGTATCTTCCCATACAAAAACAGTCACGTGACTTGGTCATTTTGTATGGAAAGTCGAATTTTTTTTGATGATTTTCGAAAAATTGTTGAACAAATGTTTTTCGGAATGGTTGATAGAACACGTACCTAGCTAAATGTTCACAGATACACCCTGTAGCTATCATCACACAGTAGGTAATACGTATATACCACGTTACTCAGGTTGCTCGCTGAGCTTTTAGCACAAAATAATTACACACAGAAAGTAGGCTGCCCACTAAGAGCTAAAAACATGTCATGTACTCACGCATGCGCACTAACTTCTAATTTCAAAATCAGGCTGAGTCTACCTTCTGTGTGTAATTATTTTGTGCTTTTAGTCTACACTTACGCAAAAGGTTAGGGTTGTCACTTTGTCCGACAAACTGTTATAAATTATATTATTATAGCACTAAAATACTTAAGTGTCACTTTGGTTAGCTAATATAACATGAACAAATTGTACCTACATAGTTAATCGAAGATAGCAAGCTTGCGTGTATGCTACGCGCAAGCTAACACGTCATCAGTGGTTAGTGATAGGTCCCTAAACAAGTGTCACCGCTGTCAAACAAGTCGGCTATCAGCTAAACAAACCTTGCGGCACCCTCAAAACAACCGATAACCCACCTAAGGCTTGTCATCGATCGGCGCGTCTCAAGTAGTGATGCGATGCGACGATAGTTTCACGCAAACAAACGCCGATACGGTTAGTGTAGTGTGTCAGAGTTTCTTCACTGACTTTTCATCTAATGCATTTAATAAGTCAAAATGTGAGGGTGTCCTAAGATTGCTGCCGGGCCTTAGCAGATGACGCCGTGCACCGCCAGTCAGCTTGTGACCACGGCTGCTGTAACGTAGCCCAAACCCAAACGTAAAGCAGTAAGTAAGTATAAATTATAATGCACTTAACAATAAACGTCGCGTGTACCCGTTTTAATATTTTATAGATGATTAAAATTTGACTTGATTTTAAAATGAGTGTCCAAATGTGATCGAAAGCCCATCACTAGTCCCGAATTCCTTGAATCACCGTCTGCGCCTCCCCTGACATAACCTTTTATTTAACTTGCGACCCCGCGCTACCCGCTAAACGACCGCCCTAGTCAGACCCGGCGGCTAGATACACTCGACACACAATGTTAATGTCACAGGAAAATCTATAGCAGTAAGGCAGTAAGGCGCATCGCGCAATCCCAACGGTCGACACAGAGTCGAAGAATAAATGCGGCGGTTTCTTCATAAACATGTCATGCAATCAGTGAAAGCCACACCGCCTCGACTTTCCAGTAGGCGTCCCTAAGGCCAGCACGCTTGCTGTAGTCTGTAAGCAGTTTCATTGATAAGTAATCTGAAATTTTCAAGCGACACTAGCTTTTAGGTGTCTATGGACGGCAGCAGTCGCTTACAATCAGGTGATTCGACTACTCGTCTGCCACCCATTACGATCACATTTGGACAATCATTTTAAAATGAAGTCAAATTTTAATCAATTCTATAATATAATAATATATAAAATATTTTGATGGGCTCGATGGCGCAGTGACTAAGGTGTTCGCCCAAAGCGCGAAAGGTCCCGGGGACGATACCCGGTCAAGTCAATTTAGAATTAGAAAACTACGTTGTCTTGTACGTAGTTTGAGACCAGGTTGATTGGTGTGTTTTGTCTGGCGCATTTATCATTCATTTCATATCAATATCAGGTAGATACGACATTTTGTGTCGATTTATTTTGTCCCTGTGGCCTCACTGTTCTCTCGTCTACTGTGTCCGGGTTCCCCATTAGCTGGTCGTTTAGTCGGCGCGTGTGTGGCGCACCTTGCCCCGGTACCAGGTGTAGTGTTTTATCAAATCAATGTGTTAGCGATAGGAGGCCATTAATATAACACCGTCAGGTGATGGCACGTGATGGCGTTTTATTATACTTTGATGACATGGTGATAAATATTTTGATACTTCCAACCGTGCAGTATTAATGTTGGTAGATGGGAAAACATCGTGAAGAAACCTGCTTCGTTTCTATAGCCCCTCGAGCTCGCGTGAACTAATTTGTTAGTTTCTCACGGAAATTAGACGATTTTCCATAGTACCTAATTATAGTATTTTTTAATCAATAGCATTTTACTTAATTAGTTTTGAGTTTTATTGGGTTATTGTACATTGACCACAAAGTAAACTCGCCACATTTTGTAAAGTCCATACATTGAAAGTAAACTCCCACATGCATTAAAAATATGAAGTTAGAGTCACAGCGGGTAAGGTTTGTTGTAAATTCACCACAAATCCTCAGTTCACATTTTTTTCTTATAGTAACGATAGCTCTACTTATTGTTTGATTTTTTTGCAGACCTTTCACAAAATCAATGGTGGTGAGTTTACAATAACCAAATTACTATAAATAATTTACTTCATAAAAATAAAACTGTGGTGAGTTTACACATACTTTTTTCTGTGGCGAGTTTACTTTGTGGTCAATGTACAATAACCCGTTTTATTAACCACGGATCGAACCCGGGACCGCAAGTACCTGCAAGATTTGCAACCGTCACTGTAACGTCGAAAGATCCAAGAAAAAAGCCTTTTAAAAGTCAAAAACTGATTTTCTATTGTATCTGCTGCCTAGGTCACATGCATGATTCATCGCAATCTATCGATACCGTTTGTGCATGGCCCGAAATGAACTGAGGGCGGGTCACTAGTATTTAACAAAGAAATTAACTTCATGTCCTTTTAGACACTTCCTACTCTCAGTCTCAACTTTGAAACGGCATCTCAGCAGGCCTTCAAGGTGAGGATGCCAGATTCGATAGGTATAGGTAGGTAAGTAGGTACATTATTTGTTCTTTTGTGCCTGTCAAACTCATATTTGGATCTCACGGCCGCTTACCATCAGGCGGAGTGAGGTCGCCTTGAATGTCCTAAGTATAAACGAATACTTCGTACTTAGTAGGTGTAATCTTCAGCCACGGGAGGTCTTAAGGCATGGCGCAGAGGCGTCACACGCCTTCCGCCCTCCCCACTCATTGAGCTTTGTTAATTACTAAGTGCGCACACTGTCGACTAATGTTCCGCCTTATTTATCGTGTTTTTAAAATAGTAGTGCCTGATTTTGGCGCTAGTTTTCGGTGTTACATCAACAAAAACGTAATATTTTAGTTTAGACTAGTCTTACAAAAAAATATATTGCAATTATTTCTCCAAACACAGACCACAAAATTATGAAGGTTAGTAAAATTATATGTAATACCTATTTACTCTGAACTGTTTTTTTTTTTTGTAAGACTAGTTGGAAACTAAATATTAAGTTTTGCAGATGTAACACCAAAAAAGGCACAACTACATTTTTACCTGTGTGTTTCCGTACACACTTAAGCACTATAATATCCTACGTACGTGACTGTTCGTTGAGATTGGCCGCAGCCGAATATCGGTTTTTGGACGCCATCAATCTACAGCCAGTACCCATCCTCTGCTTAATGGTAGGCTTTCAAGTGATGGCTAATCCAGCCACTATCAGTCCTTGCGATCAGCACCAACGAGTGACAGCGCGTCCTACACTATGCTTGCCTAACGCGATTGTCGGTACCGCGTCCACTCATTTCTGCTCCAGCGATTGTCGCTTCAGCAGACGTCTCGGCCATGGTTGCACCAGTATCTCCTAGCAGACAAGGCTGGCGGTCGCGCGGCGGCGTGCTCGGCGTATGCGGCGTGACGCTTGCGTGGGCAGGCCCCGCCCGGGGGCGGGCCGCGCCGCGCCCACGGCCCGCCCGCGACCCCTGGCGCCCCCCCTCTCCCCCGCGGACCGGACGAAGCACCTCTCCATTATCTCAGTTTCCTGTCCGGGAGCGCTCGCCTTGCTCAGCCGATATATCGATTTGTTTATTTTTTTTCGCGCGCAAACAAGACAAATAACTTGGACGTGGCCCTTCCGATTCTCGTGACGTCGAACCGCAAAATGGACTCAAGTGGTCTGAGTCGGGGAGCCGAATGAAGGTAAGAGGTGGACATGAAGTGTGCGCTGGGCTTTATGCAGTGATACGTGCTCAGGTTGAGAATGGTATGAAGCTGCGTCATCGGTGACTTAACACTTACGAAGACGGAAATGTCTTTGCCGATCCTGAACTTAGTTGTGTAGTTCTCGCTTCAGGATATATGTCCAAGCGGTTTCAAGTTTTGTATCTGAGATGCTAAACGGATTTTAATCCGTTATACACTTTTGTGTGTTAGTTTTAAAAGTGATTAACCATTACTTTTTTCTTTACCCTGTTTGGAAAAAGAAATCGTTTTCTATAGAACTGAGAAAATCTAGGCTTGCAAATTTTCACCTTTACAAAAACATACGGATGTAAATTTTAAAGAAATTGTAATGTTTATACTTAAATATTTATTTAAAACTTTAAAACAGCTGTGCGATTAGGTACATCAAAACTTTTAGCTTTATTGAAGTTGTCTGGAAGATACCGCTTATATACATAAGACCGCGTAATTAGTACATTGGTTCCTTTCATGTATTTGTTTAAGGTTCTTACTTGATGTATTTTTCGTAGGTACGAATACCTAATATAAATTATTTTATCATCTACCTACCAATACCGATTTTCGTCCGAGTCCTTCGTAACAAGTTAGATATAAATATCATATACCTAACCCGTTATTTTAAGGAATAAACAGTATTTAAGTAAGAAAAAAATCAATGATATGTTGATGATTTAATAAGTACTTAGTTGTTTTGATCTACAACAAATTGCAGAAATGCTATTCATGATAACCATATGTGACTACTCTCATTTGTGTTGTGTGCCTCACAATTGTGAACAACGATGCTGCGAATTTAGTTTACCTACGATCTAGTACAATGTTTAATCATGCTAAGCTTAACTTTCTACTACCGCCACAGAATACCTAATAGTACAAGTACTACCGCCGTAAAAATATTTCATACCTATAAGTGGAAGTGGAAGAATCCAAAACCATCTATTTATCATAATTACGATTTTTACTCCTTCCTTATTAGAGCCAACTACCACCAAATAATTAGATCAACGAACTCTTCGATTCAATGTCAGCTAAATCCGACTTTCTGTGCGCACAAATGCGAACTCGTCGCTCTACAAAAGGTATGAGCGATGAGATCGCATTTGTGCGCTTGTCTATTTCTTTTTAATTCATTCTACAGTTGTAATTAAATGCCTAGATTAACCAAAAGATACAATTTAAGAAAATGTTCGGTTCCTAGTTACATTACTAAAGTTTATTTGATATTGCCACATCGGAAAAGTATAAAAAAGCCGTACAAAAACAATCGGCCTATAAAAACAAAACTTGAGTAGGCAGTATATTAAAAGGTTTTAACTAACTACCCCACCTATTAAATTAAACACTGGATGAATCTAAACTATTGTCAGATAATGCCAATCGCTTTCGGACCGCTTGCGCCCGATGCTAAAGATTAATTCATTAATTCCGAGATTGTTATTCCCATATTTACTAATTTAACACCCCCGGTGTTAAGCACTTTTATCCGAATCGCGCAAGACAATTTGAAAATGTAGTTCCGTGGTAACGAATAATTCGAGATTAAAATGCTTTAATCCTGACTTTCGCAAGTGGATCCTTCGTGTTCTATAGCGGTAACCTAATTATTCGTGACCAAACACAACTGAGATTAAAAGTAAAGTATCAGCCTGTATAAGTACAGTAAGTAGGTATAAGTACCTACCGTCCCACTGCAGGTCAAAAAGCCTCCATCATAGAAATCAAGTCATCGCTCCTATGATGGAATTATTCTTACTCACCCGCTTGCCTAATGCAGACTGGTGACTTAGATTAAAACAGAAGAAATAACAAGTGTTAATGAAAACCATACATTTGTTGCTTCCTTGCGGGATAAAACTTCCTGGGCGTTATTAGGGCAAGTAGTGCCAACATCGTCAATCTTGGCCCAGCTGAGCACGCGCCGCCGAAACTGCAGAATTAGTGCGTAAACGCATCCGACGGCTTCCGCTTGGCACTCGCCTGGCACTGAAGGTTGTGTATCAAGAGAAGGTTATCTTCAGATACAGGGTGTATCTGTGAACATTTACAAACCTTTAACCACGTATTTTATCAAGCATTCTGAACAACATTTTTGTTCTACGGCTTTTGGGAATACGTCCAAAATGTCTCATGATCGAGATGGTATGAAAAGTTGTTTTTTTTATGACAATTGTCATAAATAATAGAACAAAATTAAATATTCTTTAGAAACCTTGGTAGATATGATTAAATGGATGTCAACATGTTTCAGTTTCTGTTATTGAAAATGGATTCACTAAACTAAAACTAGCCTTATCAACTAACTTACCTAACTGTACGGACCACACAAAACAAATGACACTCTAAAGTTGAGAGTGTCATTTGTTTTGTGTTGTCCTTTGTTTAGAGTCTAAACAAACAAAACACTAAACAGAGTCTCTTCTAGTCAAAATCCTATTAAGAGTTACAATCTTTTAAGTAATAGCCGGTGTCTGATTATTACTTAAATGGTAAAGCAGGTTTTACCTACAGTTATCTTGAACAATCTTGTATATTGTGAGCTCGTTTATTTGAAATCTCATCTCAGACCTACAAGCGGTCCCCTCATGAAGCTAAGAACGAAATGTTATCACGTACCGTAGATTCCTTTACTCGTCGTATATCCCGCAGAGGAAAATATTTCTCCAAAATGCAAAATAGCGACTAGGTGTTCACCAAACACGAAAGTACAGAGCGCCAACTAAAAAGATAACGCCAGTTTTAGTTAGGTACGCAAATGTATTCCAGGTAACATCTAGCCGTATTAACATAGGGGTATAAATTACCCTTGTACTTAAGTCGACGCCGTTGTATGCTGCCACTTGTATAATATTCGCATAAATCAGGTGGGAATTAATTATTGCAGATTGTACTTGCATATCAAGACGTGGATATAGGCTAGTGTGACGTAAAGATGAATGTGTTTCAGCAGAAGGAATATCCGACCCTTGGTGATACACGAATGGTTTTACTGCAAATTGTCCTCTGGTATAGCTTCAAACGGTTAAAGCTAAATAGTGGATCATTAAGATTTGGAATTAAAAATAGATATGCAAACTTAGATACGACGGGTCAGGAATGATTCTACCTTTTTTTCACATTGTATTCTCCCACCAGACTTACATCGGTTTGCCGCCTTTGGAAAAGGATTTAGTCCATCTTTGGGAACCAACAAACCTTTGCGTTACTTTGGATGGCGCATTTGGAAGTGACCCTGCGTCATGCGCCAAATGTCGTGGTGGATGAGGTCGATCCCCAACCTGGACAAACATTTATGTGATGTATCTATGTATTTTAGTACTAGTGGCCCGCCCTCACTTCGCTTCGGGACCGTAATTCAGATATGAACCAATAGATGGCGCTGTGCTCGATTACATCGTGCAAGCGTTTCGTGTTTTCGGTTTACATAGAAGCCTTGTCGTTGTCTATAGAAGTTATCTCTTTATAAATAGTATAGATATAGAAGATAATATCTGTTCTCCCTCTGATATCTGTAACACAAGTGATTAAGCAACTTGGTACGGAGTCAGGAGAACATGAGATGTTGTGTGAATTTACTTAATTATTTCATAATTTAAAGAATTTCCCACGTAATTACACACAATACATTGTTAAAAAAACTGATGCTGTCGCTTTAATAAAAGTGACTGCATCTTTTTAAACCCTAAGTAACTTTAGTCTCATTTTTGTATTAAAAGTTGGAATTCTGGCGATAACAAAAATGCATTTAAATCGAAGGAATCAAGTACGTATAGCACCACATCATAGTCAAATTTCTTTAATCAATAGTCATCTTACAAACATCAGGTTGAATATGAATTGAGGAAATTTGACAAATTGTGGTAACCTGATGGGTGGCTGGCTGTACCTTCGCACAGGTCGGTAGCTTATTCGTAGAACCCGCCGGACCATATGAACACACATGAGATACTTATTGAACAATAAATAATTAATTTTCTAGAAACCCAATCTTCCAAATCAGACCCTCACACGCGACCAGATAAATCTTGCTCCAAGTAAACATAGACGTAGAATGTTTACCTCGGTGCATTGGTAAAAACGGGCGAAGTCGCGATTTCACGGTCCATTTGTCCCGTGATAAGTGGCCGGCGTTCCTTCAGTACCCTGGCCGAAAGCAGGGTTGATGTAGTGGAACACCGAAGGGGGGTTGACCTGGACGGCAGGCTTTGTGTTCGAGGCTTTTGACTTGTATTACAGGGTTAGCTGGTTTTGTACTTTATGTTGTGGCCGAAAGCAAGGCTTTGAGGCTTTACGGTTATTCTATCAACAACCAGCAATAAATAACGCACTGGGTTTTAGCCGGTTCGGTTAAGACAAAAACCTCTGTGTCCCTTGGTAGAGAGTATGCAATGATGAGGAGGCTGCCACGTTATTTTTTTTCTGTTGACGGGTAGGATTTGGTTGCAATCCATGAAATCAAAATCGAGAGCCAATTATTACTTACGTTATCGATTTTCAACGCACAGAAAATTGTTGTACCTATCTTGAGGCAAAGAGAAAAGAGACTGCGCTCACACGTCTGTAGTATGATATTAGATGTCCTATTTGTTAGCTGCACAGTGACATTTTCGCCATAGTAGAAAGAGATTAACTATTTTAAGCATGTTGACTCAATACTAAATATTTATTAGCAATACAAAATTCCGAATATTATGAGTCGCAAGAGCGTCCCAGTCCTATTGTTTGATCCTCATCGTGGCGACTTCCTGTGACTCACGGATTTTTTTAACCTTTCATTGTTCTCAATTTTCTTGTTTGCCAGTCCTATTTATTCACTTTCATTAGGTATATTATAGAGAGCTTTCTAGATACTTGTTGTTTCTCTGGCACTCGTTGAATCATCCTTTGTCTTGTCTAGCTATCTCCACATATGGCAGTATCTACAATACAGGGTGACTTGGAAACATTTACATCCCTTTTAACCAAGTATTCTTTCTACCAAAAATTTTGAACAACATTTGTTCAATGACTTTTGAAAATTCGCTAAAAAATATATCAACTTTTTTTACAAAATCAGTCACGTGACATGGTAATTTTGTATGGGGAATCGAAAACAATTTCGATGAATTTCTTGAACTAATGTTATCCAAAATGGTTTGTAGAACATGTAGTTAAAGGGTTGTAAAATTTCACAGATACTCCTTCTTACATTGTAAACTAGAATGTTTTATTTGCCCAAGTACCTGCTATAAACAACACAAAATTTTCGCTCTGATCTCGGTATGCGTGTCTGTCTGTGATCACAATCCAGGTTGAGTTCATTTTATGGTCACAATTTCTCGTTTCCTGCACTGAGTAGAAATAGTAGTACTTAGCTATGTAATTCTATCTATGTTGCTCTGTAGTTATACCCCCTGAGTAGATAGAGGTATTTCTATGGCTATACCTATTTACCACGTGACTCTTGTCTAGTAAATACACACCACCTTGCCCCCCACATGTGACAAGGTGAAGGCCATAATGGTTCTCCCTGAATACAAAAATTAAATGGACTACAGAGGATCACAAATCTGTTATAATCTCCGCACTTTTGCTATCATAGTGTAACTGGTTTTTGACCTGGTGGCAGGTTTATTTACTCGCGAATACAAGAAGTCTTTCTCTAAATGAGATCACGTGTCAAGATATTGGTATCCGCGAGTTGAAGGCCGCTCGCAAATGGGCAGCGGACGCGCCGCGGCGTCGGATATAATAAGTTAATGTGGCGACATCCTGCGACTCCCACGCATCTTGCCGCGAACGTGAGCGATTGATACCCGTGGAATACATTCCAACTTTCAAGATTCGAGATTTTTTACCTGCATTCAATACGGTGTGTAGGGAATAACTAGACATAACTTTGGACTTAGGGCCGGTTTTTTTATTTCGTAATAAACTTTGACAATTGATTAGATAAAATCAATGGTCAAAGTGAACGCCTGGTTGTAATATGACAATTGGTTAAAATAACTAAGTATTTTGTTCAAAAATATTATTTTGTCGATATATATTTTTTTGATTTCAGTAGGAGTGGCCAAATTTTAAAAGACTTATACCTAGTCAGCAATAATATTATAGATGGGAAAGTGTGTGTCTGTATGTTTGTGTTTTTTTTTCGGCAAAACGGAGCGACGAATTGACGTGACTTTTTAAGTGGAGATAGTTGAAGGGATGGAGAATAACTTACTACTTTTTGCCTCTTTCTAACCCCCCTTTTAGGGAAGTGGGGGCGCGAGCGAAGCCGCGGTCAAAAGGTAGTGTGTAAATATGTTACATTAACACTGGTGGTGTGCATTACACTACGAGTGTTGCAAGTGTATGTATTGAAAAGAGTTATTTATAGCTCTTGTCGGTCGGTACAGAACCTATCACAATAAGTGGGCCTGGAACACTTTATCTGAACGTAGCAACTGCGAGAAGAAACTAACAAAATATCTATAGGAATGAATGTACAGCCAACTTCTATTGAACAGAAAGTAGGGTAGATGTGCATTGTGGTTACAAAGTTCAACTTCAACACTCTAATATTTGACGAATGTTTTGACTGCATCGGTGGTCTTTGGTGTGTAGTGGGCAAGAACCAAATATCATATGGACTGGACACGCTAATAATAATATTCGTGTAAACGGAACAACTATATTATAGAAATCGCTAAGAATAAAAGAGACAGAATCATGATTTTTTATCTTTGTCAGAGTTCCACTTTTTTTTGATAGGCTCAGTTCTGTCAGTTGTGAACTGCGCCCAGCAAAGCTAGTTGCCATGGTAACCCATAGTAATTAAGTGCGATTTTTGTTCGTATTATTGCTACCGTAATAACCAACCAAATTCAGTTGTAGTAAGAGATAACAGGCTACCATACTGAAGTAATCTTTAGTCACATCGATCCGCCATTTTGTAGTTATTTTTCATTTGGCTAGGTTATATAGATATACGTCCCTTACGGTGATACGCGCTTAGCCACTCTATTAAGATACTTTCTCTAAGGTAGTGGGTCGCACTTTAAACCTACGGTTGTGTTTGGCGTCCTAATTTCGATCCTCGGATCTTGCCAAAAATTCATACCGAGTATTTCTGTTCAGAAATTGCTGAATTCTGCTCAGTGTCAGCCTGAAGTCTGGTAGTTGAAAGTCATGTCCCCGTTAAGTCGTTTTAATCAGTTGGTCCATGTACAGTGGCCAGCACATCAAGTTACTACAATCTGTCAAATTTCCTCAGTTGATATTGAACCAAATACGTTTGACATAGAAGTGAGGTTCGATTGAAGAAATTTGACAGATTGTAGTAACTTGATGTGCAGGCCACCGTACGTTGTACGTCTAATTTAAGAAACATGGTCTACCCGAACTTTATCATCAGCAACCCACGTTCGTCCACTGCTGGACATAGGTCTCCCCTAATGCACGCCACCGCTCCCGATTTTCGGCCACTGTCATCCAGCTCACTCCAGCCAGCCTTCGAATGCCGCCATCCCATCTTGTAGCAGGGCGTCCAACACTACGTTTGCCGAGTCGCGGTCTCCACTCAAGGTCCCGAACTTCGTTGCGAGATTTTTACGAAACGCAGTTCTTCTTCTGTATAGTTCCAAATTTTTCCAGTAGATGGCGCTGTGTGTGAGTTGCATCCCGCAAGTGTTTATTCGTTTTCCTTCACCTACAAGCTGTAATGTCTTATCTGTCTGTAGAACCTAGTACTAATAACTAGTACCTCTTTATAAAAAATTGTGTCTGTAGATACATAGAGCAGAACGAAGCCAGGAGCTATTAGTTTTAACTAACACTACAACTTTGATATTCATTAAAAAAGAGACACACACAACCGCTACAAACTGTCTTTATTTTACTCTCCTGTCGGCGAGCTCGCCGCGAACACCCGCCTTGGTGGCCGGCCGCTTTGTGTCGGCGAACAAAACAGGAATACATGGAAATAGACCATTGTACCCCGGTACAAGCGGTAAATTGAAAATCGAATTTAAAACGTTTCGTGCCGGAGAACGAATATATCGGACTAAAACGGAGACGGGGCGCAAATTTATGAGTTAAAAAAAAAAATCTTTTTTTGTTTGACTATGTTGGAAATGTTGCATGTTTGGATTTGAAGCTACGAGTAGGTACAGATGGCGGTGCTTAACCATGACAGAATAGCTCAATACTGAAACGAACCTGTCCTAAGAATTGACCTCCCGTATAATTTTTGAGTTTAAAAAAAAATCATTTTTTGTTTTTAGTGTTCCGTACCTCAAAAGGAAAAAACGGAACCGTTATAGGATCACTTTGTTGTCCGTCTGTCTGTCTGTCTGTCAAGACCCTTTACTTTTGTTTGACCATGTTCCAATTTTGCATGTTTGGATTCAAAGCTATTACGAATGGTGGTGGGATATTCTTAACCATGACAGAATAACTCAGTAAAAAATATAAGAACCAATAGCCTAAATTTTCAGTTAAAAATATAACATCTAGCTGGTTTTGTGAGCATTCAAAGTTTCATGGGCAAGTCCATTTTTAAAGTTTATAATATTATAAAAATAATTATATCATTGAACCCATACATTATATACAAACTTTTATTATAAAACCATGTACATAAAAAAAACATTTGATATAGCTACCAAACAAAATTTACCAGACGCGCATACAAGATACTTGCGTGTGACGTCGTGTAGCCATTTGTACAGAGCGTTTTTGGGCCTGCATAAAATATGTGCTATTAAAGTTGTGATATCTCAGGGAATTCAAATCAAAATCAAATAATTCTTTCAACAATGTTTCTTAAATAGAGGGGTCTTTCGATTAAACACATAAAAAAATTACTAATACCCTATTTTGAAACTAAAACCTGTCCTAAGAATCGACCTCCAGTATATCTTCTAAACAACAACAAGTAGCTAAATACTGGAACCAAAACATGTCCTAAGTATTGGCTCGGATGCTAAAAAAATATACCTACAGTTGGATTGATTTCCTCTTTTTCGGTTTGGAATTCGGTTAAAAATCCAGACACGCGACTGCCTCCGGTGGCAGACGTCGCTATACTTGAGTCCGATACCTTCACAGTAATGTTCGTGACAGACAGACCGACGGGCCGCTGTACGGCATCCAGTAGGAGAACGGTGGACGGATCGGACAGTAAATATAAATTGGTTATGCGACATGTTTCCCTTATAGTCTAGAGGATAGAAGCATATTTTTTACAACATTTCGTTTTGCGTTCTGCAAAGTAAATCATTTGTAGTCAGTGATGAGTATTTTTTTAAATGCCTCTGAATATGGATTTAGGAAGAAGAATAAGAAAGTAAGAGATCTAAATAATGAGTTTGCTAAGGTACATGCGATTTTTTTTCGTTGAATTTATACATCTGCAACATTTGTTGTAGGTAGGTACATTACTCCTGTAATAACTAGTTTTAAGTTTTATACCTCTGTTTTGTGTGCAATAAAAAGTATATTCATTCATTAATTCATCTGATGATTTAAAAAGAGTTAAGTAAATCAGACGATAGAGCAGATATTTCTCTTTGATCATCTAAAATAAGAATATAGATGTAAATCGCTTAAGAAGCCTAGTTAAACTGAAAACCCGAATCATTTGCGCGATGTTACCAACTCCCAGCGCCATCTATTGGTTATGTTTAAGTTGAGTCCTAAGACGAAGTAAGAGCGGGCTACTAGTATCTCTAAAATACTTCTTCGTCGTTGGATCGGTCGGTACTCGGTACCTACTAACGAAAGTATCACGTCTGCGATTTATAATAACAATCAATATCATTACAATATCGAATTTTAATTTTGGCTGTGATGACGATGATTATGATAAAGTCATTATCATCATCATAAAAAAAGAAGAATAGTATCAAAAAATTATAACATAATACATGTATACTCGTACTAGTAGAAGTACTGGCAGTCATAAAACAATTTGTCATAATAACATTGTCAGTCCCCTGCACTAGGCTGCCGGATGGGCTCAATTTGAGCACTCCGGCGCACGGGCTCGCGCAGTCGATAAAAGGCCACTGGTATCATCAACCGGGTTCTATAGATGATTCGCAAGACTTCCGCGGCCCAAGTAATGCAGTGAAGTGGCAGTGGTAGTGTCAAAGGAGGGTATCACTGGCGCGTGATACCACCAAGGCTCAACCACGGACGACATCAGGACTGACCCCAAGCGAGCTAAACGAAAACGCATTTCCGATATGAGGTGAGTCGGGACCTTGGGCTTTGGACTACAACGATGTGTACAGTCGGTGGCAATAGTGTGTAATCAAATGTAGAACTTAAAATATATTGACACGAAAGCAGGATTTAGAGTGGCAATAATTTTTGTACTATTTTTAATGTCACCGACGGCCCATTTAGCGCAATTTTTTGAGCATCGGTTGAGACGTCAGAGTCGCGGGTTTGATTCCCGCACCAATCCGAATACATATCTGTGTTACTGGTTCCTTCGTTGTTGCATAGCACAATGGAAAATATTAGTGTTTTTTTTACATTATAGCCAATGACATTCCACCTAATGTCATTGATTATAGCGGACAAACGAGCAGACGACTCACCTAAGTTTGGAACTAGGACAATGTATGTGATGTGAATTAATTAACATACTTACTTACCTACTTTGTACGTATTTTTTTAAAGTTTATTATTTTTAAGTATTATGTTTTGAATGAAATACCTGTTAGATCGACGAACATATTATTTTGAGACTAGATAATCACTATGGTACTTACTTGTTTATAATAATACGGACCAGTGACTCAAACTTGTTTTCATATTTTTATTTCTGTACCTATTTAACCGTATGTTACAACAATATCATTAGAATATGAAGAGCGGAAGACATCATCAAAACAATAAAAACATCTGACAACTATATAATAATATCGACGTGTGTGCTATTTTTATTTAAGTGTACTAGAGACGACAAATCTGCAAGCGGGTCAGCTGTTGGTAAGTTTTCACCGCCGCCCATGAACATCTACAAGATCAGAGAGGTCTCTGATGCGTTGCCGGCCTTTTAGATAGGTACGCTCCACTCTTAAAGGTCTCTGAGTCGTCCCCGTCGGAAAATAAAGAATGTGTTAAATTATGAAAACTTCAAAACTTGCCCATAAAATGAAAACACTTTGGTATAGTCCGAGGCAAGAAAGTGTAATTATGACCTTGAGTGCGCAGAAACCAATTTTGATAGAAAGTCTTCTTTTTTACAAGTGCGCAAAATAACGGTCATCGCTATAGGTACTTTCGTGCCTCCAGCTATAGGCTTAGAATTTATGTTATTATTGTAAGGTAGATTAGATATTTATCTGAGTGTAAGTAGGTATGTCTTGTCATCTTCTTTGATTTTGGTAGGTATACAAAGCGCAAAGATATATTAACATCCGTGTACTTGCTAGGCCATTCTCACCGTTAAATGTAACCCGCAGTCAGTTTTTGATTACCAACTATTATTTATAATACTAAGTAACTTTTTTTCTCATGTAAGTGACTGTGCAAATACTTTACATAAACGGGACTAAACGCGACGAAATTAAATAAGTACATTTTAGCACTTACTGCTTGACGTTTCGACTGCGTTACAACAGCCGTGGTCACAAGCGAACTGATATATCATATAAGTGACTGTACGTTAAGTTTTTAATAGGAAACCTGAATTCAAATCTATTTGCAAAGCTAGTGTGCCCTACCACTCGCCTTAAGCTACTTACCAAGGAGTCAAGTTGATATGCTGTTGCCTGATGTTTGTGAATGTCCTTGTTCCAGGGTTGACATCCGCGGGCTTAAGTGTGCGACAGCACTCCGCAAGGTTGCGATGTATGAAAGCAGCTGCTCCTACGCCGGGGCCCTCGAGTTAAAGCGCAGCGCCCTGAAGGAGGAACCGTGGCCAACCACGGAATGGCCTCCCTACCGCCTCCACCAGTCTACCTTCGAACAACTGAAGCAGAGTGTAGAGAAGGCGAAAGCAGCCCTGCAGGACCGGTCGGGGCTGCTCGGCTCGGCGACGGCCTTCGGAGACTTCTATGGAGGACAGCTGGCTCAGGACTCGACAGGAACCGGCCTTGGCTTCGCCAGGTCGAGGACAGATGACTCGATGCTCGGGTCGATTGAAAAGGCCAAGACTTTAGGTAAGTCTTTCCAATATACTGCCAGTATTACGTACAGGGTGTATCTGTAAACATTTACATCCCTTTAACCACGTGTTCTGTCAACCATTCTGCACAACATTTGTTCAACAACTTTTCTAAATTCTTCGAAATAATTTTCGACTCCCCATACAAAATGGTCATGTCACGTGACCGACTTTGTATGGAAAGATGAAATTTTTTTTATGCGAATTTTCAAATAGAACAAATGTTGTTCAAAATGGTTGGTAGAACACGTGGTTAAAAGGATGTAAATGTTCACAGATACACCCTGTATACTTACCTAAACAGGGTGGAAATAAAAATTGGGTACTCTCTTTAGAGAGGTTCCCTTCAGAGACTTAAGAATTTCTGTTTTTTCTTTTAAAGAAGTGAAAGTTCTTCAAAGTTTTTATAAAGTTTGCTTTTGCGTTTTGCCTGGAAATAGAACTGAAATAAAAATGACTGCTTATTTTATTCAACCAAACGATCCAGTCGTTATTAAAGATACTTATATATTTTTTAAATATCCTTAGGTCTTATGCACATATGCTATGTAAGGTTTATGCATGATACCAAATATTTTAAGTTACAAGTGTAGTAAAATATGCCAAAGGATTTATGATTATTATTTTACCTTCAGAGCCCAATGTTTTGTATCCACCCTGTAAAAAATATACTCTTAAAACTGGTTTACATTGTGTGAACTAGCAAACGAGACAGCCTGCCGAGTGGCAACACTCTTTGGATGTCATTCACAACTGAATCGCATAAGCACAAAATAATTACACACAGAAGGTAGTCTCAGCCTGATTTTGAATTTAGGAGAGTTCGTTGACATATGCTAGGGTTGTTGCCCGGCATGAGTACATAAGCGCGCGGCCTCTACTACAGACTTCGACAGTTCGACAATCTTATGTCATAGGCTAGGATTAATGTGGTCGAAAAGGCGTATTTCCCCGTTAGTGCGCATGCGTGCGTGAGTTCATGACACGTTTTTAGCTCTTAGTGGGCAGCCTACTTTCTGTGTGTAATTATTTTGTGGCATAAGCAAGCTAGAAAATAGGTAGCAAAGCAAGTCTGTCCAATGACAAGGCAGCAGTTCGCACTATGTAAACCAGTCAAAAAGTTAACCATGGATACTTTTGGATACTTTCTCCACTCGACTGCTTCTGAATCACTGTTAAATCACAGTAATCGGTCGAAAACTATAGGCCTGTGTTTTTCTGTTATGAAAGGCCCGTGCTTAATCCATACTAATATTATAAATGCGAAAGTAACTCTGTCTGTCTGTCTGTCTGCTACTCTTTCACGCCAAAACTACTCATCGGATTTAAATGAAATTTGGTATACAGATAATCTCGCAGTATGTAAACCAGTCAAAAAGTTAACCATGGATACTTTTGGATACTTTCTCCACTCGACTGCTTCAAAATCACAGTTAAATCACAGTAATCGGCCGAAAATTGTACCTGTGTTTTTCTGTTATGAAAGGCCCGTGCTTAATCCATACTATCCATACTAATATTATAAATGCGAAAGAAACCATGTCTGTCTGTCTGTCTGCTACTCTTTCACGCCAAAACTACTTAACGGATTTAAATGAAATTTGGTATACAGATGGTCTAGACCCTGAGAAAGGACATAGGCTACTTTTTATTGCGGAAAAGGGGTTGCAAGGGGTTAAAAGTGGGGTAAAAAGTTACTTATCCACGCGGACGAAGTCGCGGGCGGCCGCTAGTTGCCATATAAATTGCAACAATCAGCTGATTACCTTTGTATAGGAAAGTGGGTTTTTGATTTCGACATTAGACCTTATCAGTATAATGCCCTCGACAAGTGAGAAAGACGGTTAAAAAAGCGGAGTGTATATTAGGTACTTAAGTGAGAGTAAGGTTTTGCTGCGAACACACTCTTGGACTATTACTGTATGTATGTACATCTTACTGGTTGAATTACTGGGTAAAATTAGCTGCCTTGTAACGATTGAATTTGAAAATAGGTACATATTTCTCGTCTAAGTTTTCCGTCAGATCAAATGTTTTGATATGTTTTCAAATCGGATCAGACACAGAATATAATAAATAGTGAAAATGTGTCATAAAGAATAATCGTTGTGCAAAATATGGTCTGCTAAACCTTTTACAAATATTTACCATTCTTAGTGATTTTAGGCATTTGCGCTTATCTCCTGCGGAGGGAGGCAACTTAATCGACGAAGGTTGCTTTCAAATGCGCTCCCCATTTAGAAAGCGTTCCAAAAATCTGTAGAGATATTTTATTGAAATCTCCAGCCATCTC
The DNA here is from genome assembly GCA_014851415.1 of Cnaphalocrocis medinalis. Taxonomy (NCBI): domain Eukaryota; kingdom Metazoa; phylum Arthropoda; class Insecta; order Lepidoptera; family Crambidae; genus Cnaphalocrocis; species Cnaphalocrocis medinalis. Next base: position 5,540,991 of record CM026273.1, on the reverse strand, counting down.
TCAGACGCCATAAACGTAACTCGATAAAAATTTTACACCCCCGCCCCGCACTCCCTTTAGTTCCATTGTCCCCGATATCACACCGAGCCGAACAAAGAATATCTATCGATTACTTCACGTGCTCCTCCGGAGGCTCGAGTATGTCTCCTAAAATGCCTCCGTTAAGGTCCACAATGGCCCTGGAGTAGGGTAATCGTTGAACCCTTTTAGATTAAGCCCCGAGATGTAGGTATACAGAGACAACGCGAGGTGGGGAGACAGCATCTTCTCCCAGATAACAATCGTAGGGGCGTGACGCTCGTCTCCCGGTTGCCATGGCAACGCGCCCGCCCACCCGGGATCATCGCGAAGAAATAGTGGAAATAAAATTATATTATCTGTGGGAGTTCATTATACGAGGCAGGCTTAACGAGGGGAAACAGAGGAAACTTGCAGTTGAAACGCATTGGATGCAAATTTGAAGGGAAGTACCGGGTGCCCGCTGTGTCTACCGCTCCCTTCGGCGTGTTTCGGGCGATATTTAAAAGTGTCCTTTTGGATGTGAGTTGGAAAAACTCGAGACAAAGGCACCTCATTCATAGGCTTTTTCAATTTCTTTGTTGCCAGAGCTGTTGAAAATCAAATTACGTCGCTGTGGAAAGAGGGTCCTGTTATTTTTTCTAGATAACTTTTTACTTGTTACGGTTTAAGGATTTCAATTTTGTGAACCTGTTTACAATGTTCAGAACTTCAGATAGGTTCTGCAAAGGCTTATTATACTACATTTAAGCTATTTTGTATTATGCTACTTATTGCTACCGTTGCGGTACTCGACTGTCAAATAATGTGTTACATACTTAGCTGTGTGACGCTTTATCTTTACATTGTGAAACTGACCCTGAGTTGGGTTATTAAGGTAGGTTTTCTATGTCAGGCAACTCTTGATTTTTAACTTTTGAACTACCTTTACCAATATGTAGATGAGTCTATGTTGCCAACTACATAATTGGCAACGCTTACAGTGATCTCTGTTAAGTTCGGCATTAATGAACGTCAACAAACTCTTCGATATCAAGCCCAACTAGATCCTTACTGTGTCTAATTAGTTTATGCTTGTACGTATAAAATTTAAATTCAACGGCCAAACAAATCGCGTACAAAGTTCATTGAAGAAAACTTATGGCGCCATTCCAACTCAACTGGGCTGACATTGTGCCATCGTCCAATTGAAAAAAAAACCCTATTGTCTCTGTCGGGCAACTCTTTTAGCGCCAACAGAACAATGAGATCGCCCGTGAAAGGTCGGGCTTTTAATTACTTTAGCAAAATATGGTTGATGTTTTTGTCGCATAAATTGTTTCGCTAGATTTCTACCCCTAACAAAAAAGTATATGCAACGTATAGGGTGTATATGTGAACATTTACAATCTTTAACCAGGTTTTCTGCCAACAATTCTGAACAACATTGGTTCTGTCTGCTACGACCTACAACAGAGGAGTCCGTGACGCGTTTGCGGCCTTTCGAAGGAGTACAGGCAGAATTACTTACAGGCTACCGATAGTCCGCGTGAAATATTCGGCTGGGAATATCTAATATATCGCCATCGATGCGATCATCATCATCATAATATCCGCCCACATCCACTCCTGACTACAGGTCTACAGGGTACTTCTCTATCATGCCACTCCCTGCGGTCTCCTGTCAGCCTCATCGAACCGGCGAGCAGTTGATCTACCCATAGGACGTCGTTCCAATCTTGGCTGCCATTCGGTAAGCTTTAAGTTCACCTATCATCCTTGTGCCTTGCCAGGTGAACCCATCTCCACTTTAGCTCATACACTCGCGTGCCAACATCAACTACCCTAGTTCTCCTTCGGATTTCATCGACAGGATAAATGTTGATCCATATATTATTTTTCTCCCAGTTTTCAAATTTCTATTCATCAACAAGAACTCTATGGCGACTCTGTAGAAAAAACAGTGCTTCCCACAAATATAACTGTACAACATCACGGAAAGCTAAATCAGGAAAAATTTGCTTCGCCCGAGACCTCTTCCGAAGTAACCGGAACAGCCTCCGCCCGCCTCACAATTTTATCTCCGACCTCTCTCTTTTACCACGAAAACCACTTTACACCGAAAACTTGTTGTACCTAATAATCTTCTATTAAAGTAAGTACTGGCCATTTCGCTTTTCTTCGTAGAGATTTTCTTCTTAGATAAGTAGCCTTTTCAGTTTACAGTGCGAAAAGGTTTCGTCTGAAAAAGTATATTTATACTTAATACTACTTTTTATGATGATTGCTTCGCCATTGTCAAGTGGAATCTTCTATCCATCTATGCTCTTTAAGAAGAAATAAGTTCTATAGACAACCACAACGCTATATCCGAAAAGTCAAAACACTTGCGCGATGTAATCGACACCCACAACCATCTATTGGCTAAAATTGAAACTACAGTGGAGCGTCGATTATCCGAACGACCGCTTATCCGAACAGTATCTGTTCTGAAAAAGTATACGTGATTTAGCCGCTCATAAACGGATAGGCATGCTTCGGCAAACGAAAATTCAAGATTAAATTACCATTTTAAAATCAAATGAGTATGAGTATTACGTACCTACATATTATGGGTTTCGTAGGAAGAGTATTTTAAAAGCTTTTATTTCACTTTGAATGCATGAACGGTACGTATGTTTGTATGTATTTACTAGTACGAATCCGTAGCGCTACCATGAGTTGACATCTAAAACTGACATAACGTAAACTATTGCTCTGTATCTTTCAAATGCATCACAATGAAAGAGACAAAGTGATAGTTTTCGATAGCGAGGATAGTATTTTAAACTCATGGTAAGGCTACCGAGGGCTACAACGAAACGGATCGAAGACTGTATATTTGTCCCTGTCCATTTCACACGCCGTTACGTCTCTTTTGATTGGATGCTCTCGTTCGTTATGGGAACGATTCGTTGTTATAAGTAGCTATGGTTCCGAAAGCGTTTAAACGAGTTACGTCGATCTGCATTCCAGGAGCGTTCAAAAATCGTCATTTTAGCTCTGATCTCGATCGCCGAACCGTGACCTTATTGTGATAAATAGCCGCTACAATGCTAGAATGCTAATAGAGCATTAGCATTCCTGCCCGGGGGTGGATGAAGCAAAAACACCGAACCCCAATCTTTCTCGTTATGACTGGTATTAACATTTATTTGAGACCGTTAACACGAAAATGATTGCGTACAGCCCCCTGCTTTACATGGGTATCTGATGATAGCATCTAAACAATCGCTACTTGTATTAAGTGAAAAATGTGTACGTCTGTTTGTGCGGCACGTGAAGGGTTAAACGAGTTTGCATGTTGCGATTTAAAAAAAACTGTTGATGTAAACGGAAATTCCAAATTGAGTTGCTTGGAATTTTATTGCTTGGAATGTTCGTAGTGTTATATCTTTGGATTTGAATAAAATAAATTCACACAACATATCATACATTGACCTGACTCCGTACTACTACGTCGCTTAAGCATTTGTGTTACAGTTATCAGCACCTTGCACCTTGCTATAACATCCATTTGATGAATAATATTTCACTACATACATTGGTCTGACTCTGAGATAGGTAGCTCAAGCACCTGTGTTAAAGATATCAGAACCAACAGTAGAATTACAAATATATACGTATAATACTTTTCTTTTGTAAATACGTAGTTATATAATACATAGAAAACACCCAGACCAATACAAACAAACATGTTCATGCACACAAATGTTTGTACTGTGCGGGGATCGAACCCGCAACCCTTGGCCCAGACAACAGACAACAGAGGTACTTATACTTCGATACATAGTATACGAGTATAAGGCAAGGTCCGCTAGTCAAGATATAAGATACAGCAGAATAAGATAATGCGAATTGGTGATCACAAACCCGAGCAATGTTCGAAAATTCAAAACATAATACTATTGGCCTATCTCGCGCCGGTCTTCATAAAATTCATCAATTATAAATGTAGGTAATTCAAGCTATTACAAGTATTTTCAAGTCTCCGAAATATCAAAAACAATCTTGTTCAAGATTATTTAAATGAAATAATCTTGAATAAGATTGACAAAGTAGCATTACACTTCTTAGATAATGTCCCGAATTTGCAAAACTATAGCTGTAGTTTCGACAAATCTAACGAACCATTCGACAAAAGCCTGTATAAGTAAAGTTTTGCGGAGCAAAAATAAAGGGGATAATAATGTAATTGTGTATAAACCGGAATTCCGAAACACTAGCGCGATGTAATCAATGCCTATCGCCATCTGTTGGTTCAATTTCAAACTACTGTACCTAAACGAAGTGAGGGCGAAACCACTAGTGAATAATAAATGGATTCATCTCTTTTTTAAATAGGTTTTTTTGTATTAATAGCCAGACATTTGAATGCAGTCTCACCTGGTGGTAAGTGATGATGTGGCCTGAGGGTGTAGCATGTCTGTCTAGCAACAGGCTATTCACTCTTCTCTTGAACACTCCCAAATCATAGCGCTCAGCCGGGCTAACATGCGCGCCACGAGATAATTTTGTCGACACTCGTAATGTGTCGGCGCAAGTTGCTTCTCGCTCACCTGATTGAGCGATGAGCGGGATAGAAGGATGCGCTCTCGCGAACGAGAGTCGACAAAATTTTGTCGTTTAAGGCCTAACATGCGCATGTTAGGCCTACAGGGAATTCCTCTCCTTCGAGGTACGCTATAGGTAGATAGGAATAACATATTCTAAGAACTTTTTACAACGGTTCTATATTTACAGATTTACTCTAAGCTTCATCGGCAGGTCGAAAGCCAGTGTTGTACTCCAATAGTCCGGGCAAAGTATCACGAACCCAGAGGCAAACCATCGCACCACACGCCTGTCATCAATTACATTCCATACTTTAGATCGTATCGCGATAAAATATTATCAATAAATCATCGCAAACTGGCGCTAGCCGTGTATTGTATTGATTTTTTAATGTTTATTGCAGAAAGGGTGGGAAGGGCGTACGATTTATATTCATTAGATACTGCGGGGTTAGCTCACGGGGAGATAGGACGAAGTTATGGCAGACTAACTTCCGTCCGCGGGTGTACTCGCGTTAGATATGAATCGTCATAGTATATGTTCTCGTAACAGTATACAGTCAGCAGGAGAAGTCATACACTCAAGTGTCCAAAAAGAGGTTAGCGTTTAACTTTTCAAAAAGATGTCGACAGTCGTGTTAGCATTTTCTTATAAGCGTTCAATGAGTAACAAATATTTTAACAGTTGATATCATTTTTCTTATCTATAACAAATGTATTGATGGTATGTGTTAAAGAACACTCAGATGTTAAGATTTATTGACAAATTGAACATGAACTTAGATGTCAAAAGTGTGTGTAAGTGTATAACTTATGGATACCTTGCCCGCTCAGGTATCTGGCTGACTGTATGTAAAGGTAGTGGATTGGATAGTAATATTTTATGGTTATTGCTCAACAGCATCGACTGGATGTGCTTTCCTTTAACCCCCGTTTACGATTTTAGAAAAAACTTAGGTAAATCTAGAAAAGGTTGAGTAATAATCTGGTGAACTGTCTGCACGTCTGCCACCTACCACATCAAAACAAAAAAAAACCTGTTCGTAAAAGAATAAAAACGCATTTCCATAACTAATGGCCCTAAAATAGAGCTATTTTAATGTCTTTAACGCCAGACAAAAACACCATCAAACCAGTTTTAAACTAAACCTGCGAATGTCAATTAGGTTCAAATTGGTTTGGCAGCACACTTTTCCCATAGGCGTTTCTTCATGAGTCACCGAGGGGGCGCCCTGCTGGTCGCCGAGCGCATCGCCATTACCAAGTGTCGATGATGACACGAAGATTATCCTGATATTATTTATTGTTTATTAATTTCTGTTTATTTTGTAAGGGTCATAGTTGTGAGGTCGCGCCGTCCTCAAAGAAGCCAATCAAATAAATATAAGCATTGAAAAGCGCATAGTTATATAAACTCCATTTAACACATTTTACGTTAAATACTGCTCTGTAAATTAAAATACTTTAGTGTTCAAAAAATGTACAGTATATCTACGCATGTTGTGGCAACCTATAATTAAGTCAGCACTAGTCTTAAGTTTTTGTAGTGCATGTCTTGTTGGTGGTCTTAATAAAATAAATTAACAAACAATAATTTATAGAAGAATACTTGTTATACAGATAGGTCTTAATGTTTATGTCAATATATTATGTTTACTTAAGTAAAGTAGGTAAATTATTTTTACCTATCAGGGTACAAAACTTATAACTAGTTTTGTAAGCACTTTTGTAAGCCACTTCTCGTATTTATTCTCGAGAATTTTCTGTGTCGCAGCGCCAGATCCGGATTTGGCAATAGGCCTTATAGACCACAGTCTAGGGGCGGCCGCATCTTTGGGAGAAATTCCGCGTCTACCTATCATATAAAAAAATGTTCTAGGTATTTAACATCTGCAGACTTATCCGCTTCAGATCCGATTTACTGTCTATTTTAGGCACAGATAAAAAAAATCTAGTCTTGTGTGATTCCTCTGCTAAAGCTATGGTACCACTGTGTAGTTATATCGTTGAATCTTTAATTTAAAGATAAAAACACGAGTGTAAAAACGTTTACTAACGATCCCTAATCTACAATTACATTATTGTAACAAGTCAATTAACACCTAGTTTGCCACCCCACGGGACCACTTGACTTTAACCCGGCAATCACAACAAATCCCGGCAAACACGCCACTAATCCGTAAGCCACTCGGGAGTTCCCACCAGCCGGGACAATGCACAATGACGCAATCAGCGGCGCGCGCGCACATAATGGTGGAGCAGTGATATCAATTTTACAGGGTGATCCGAGTTGTTAAAGTCAAAGTCGAAAACTTATCTTTTCTTTATCTTTACTACGGTACCTATTTATAAGAATGCAAATTCGAGAGACATCGGCGAACCTAATACCTATTATACAAACCGCAAAGGCGAAACACTAGCGCGATGCGATCAACGCCCAATGCCCTCTATTGGTAGACAGTGGAACTACTCTTTTGGCCCTTAGAGTGGTGTGTTGTGACTTCTCCTGCTCCCTGACTGTATAAGTACTGTTACGAGAACATATACTATGACTAAGGGAGAGCGGGTCTCTGGTATTATAATAAACATTGCATGTCTTATTTCTCGAGGGTGAAATACTGACGAAAACAATAATTTTTCCCTAATGAACATAGAGTTAACCTAATCTCAAAAAAGCTCACCACTCACCTTCCCATTCATAAGTGATTATTGATTGATGCAATTTCTATGGGAAAGCATTATTTTTTAGTTTAGATCCAATGTTCCTTTAGTCAAAAAGATATTAAAAACAAAAAAGAGAGCATACTCCTTTTTAGATGTCGGCACTTCGGCAGCGCACTTTTCATCTCCGACTCTTTTAGTGTTGCGTCCGTCTGTTCGTCTGTCCCCTATTACGTAAGAAAAAAGACTTGTACGGAATATTGCCCCATTTTACTATACGACTCAATTAGTAGGTCTTATAGAAACTATAAGATCGACGTAGACTAATCCTATTGCCATCAAACGATATGAAATGAAATGAAATATTTTTATTCGACACTTAACAAAAACATAATTTACAAGGGAAAAAAGTTTGCTATGTAAAACAATGAGCTAAGTGTCGAATCGGACCCTACTCAGCATTAAGCTATGGCCTGATTCATAGCGCTGATTTTCAGTAGGGACCGAATCAATTACTATTACAATCTATAGTCTCGTAACACCCTTATGCAACCTCAGCACGGAGTCGGAACACCCTGTAATGTGCGCGTGCGCATCCCGCGCCCGCGCGTTGGCTCAACATTTCATGGGAACCCTGTCCCCGACAATGCAACTTAATTGTATGGAAGCGCCTCGGATGGGTCACCCCAGAGATTTATGCGGACACCATGACTGCTCAAAGTGGCCCCGCCATATTTATTTGAGCAAATAAATTGCTATAAACATATTGTCGGAGTGATTCCGGGTGATGTATTATTGTTTTTTTGCCGTGGGAGAGGTTTTGTTTAATTCGATTAGGGAGATAATTTTTGAGTGTGACTTTACGTTTTTTTTAACGTAGTTAAAATGAAAGAGTTTAGCGTTGTTTTTTTGTAAAGGCGCGTCCGTACACAGCGTGTTAGGTGCGCGGAAGCAGAAGGGCGGCATTTTTGAGATGGTTAGGTTACCTCGATCTACATAGTTTGACGTCGTAAGGCCCAGACAGCAGATACAATAGAAAAATCATTTTTTTTATACCTTTTAAAAGGCTTTTGGGTCTTACGACGTTAAACCAAGTTTAGACCTTCGTCGCGCGGCTTCTCTCTTCATTCTAAATTTCTGATAACCTACTAATGTTATTTATCTTTCAGGCACAGAGAAAATATCGAGCGGACTGGGCAAAGGATACACACCGACTCTCACAGACTCCTTGAGGGCCACCAAATGTACAGGTAAGTGAACTCCAATCTATACACAGAGAGCTAGTGGCGGCGTAGCAAGGATTGGCACCATGGCCCATGGTGCCAATCCTTGCTATAAGTTTGCCCATGGTCCATGGGCAAACTTATAGGGTGTCTCAGCGGTTTATAGGCTGGCCGTTGAATCACTAAGATCATACATACTCATGACCCACAATGATGACCACGACCGCTCTGGCAAGAATATATAGTCGCCTGCTATAAAATGTTAACACTTCCACTCTTTTACTAGATCAATAAGGTTTATATTTGAATGAGATTGTAGACTAAGGACCTACGTACTATCGGAGTTTTCACTTTTACAAATTTATTTGATGTTATACTTAGCATTGTATTTTCTCGTGAGTATGAGGTGCGCAAATTGAGTTTAAGCTGTGTAGATTGTAGGTACATCATAAATTCGACCCCCACGTTATCTGGCATGACGTCACAACGCACCTGATTAATGACGTCATGCGGTCCGAACACATTAATGTACTTTTATAATGGGACAACATAGATGAATAAGATTGTATACCTAATATTCTTACTTACTGCTCGATACCAGATATTAGTTCAGGTATAACAGGACGCTAAAGATTTTTATTTGCTTCCAGAAAACTGGAAATTGGAAAAGATAAAGAAATTACACTAAAAATGGCAATATGATCCTTATTTGAACCAAATAAATATAGTTTAAAAGACAGTAAAAAACTCAAAGCAAACGCGACTTTCATGAATTTCATTGTTACTGGTATCCATAGTACAAAAAAAATCTGTAAACGGTGACTTGAGTGTCCTAACTTATTTAAAAAATATATTAAATGCCAAATGGCGGCGCTACTGGACCGACAAAGCAGTCTTAATGACTTATATTATACAAACACTCGAAATTCCCATCACTATTACAACACAAAAGAGCATCGCGCAATTATCGAAATAATTCAACCCTAAAATGTTGATGGTATCTTTTGTACCATCCATGAGAAAAGACCCAACGCCACCACGCGCCACGGTTGTCGCCGCAAAACGATACGGACACAGTATATCAATAAGCTAAAGCAGTGAGGTAGCTACGTAAAGTACTCATAAAACTGATCGATAAGCAGACTGCAAAAAAAAAAAAAATATTGCACACAATTTTATACAATAGAACATTAAATTAAGAAGAAGACATGAAAGAAGTACCAAGAATATACATTTTTCGTAATCTTATAAAGTTATAAGCGTTACACCATGGATTTATCGTCGAATGAAGATTGGTCGACTTGGGGCTTGGGCCTAAATGTGTATGTAAGTCGCTTACGACTTATTTATCTGTGCATGCCGTGGCAACCTTTAATAAACGGAGCACTATAACATGTAAAATTAAGATATAAGATCATCCAAGTAAGGTGCTTTGTTGGTTGTCCTTAAACTAAATAAATTGAGACAACATCACATAGGTACATGGTCCTGGTTCCAATCTAGGGTTTTCCCTTGTGCTATGGAAACCAGAAACAAAGGAGGAACCACAAACACCCAGACCCAACACAAATATTTGTTTCAACATTTGTGTTGGTGCGGGAATCGAACGCGCGCCCTTACGTCTCAACCGGCGCTCAAATCATTGCACTAAACGGGTCTTCAAAATAAAATATAAATAAATACGAGAGTATAAACTAATTGTGACTTGACATTGGCAGAATTGACTGCAGTCCACTAGAATACGCATAAGCAGCCATAAAAAAACTATTAATGCAAGCTATTGAAGTTCACATCTTGATTTATAGTAAGCCATATTATACTGTGACTGGGAACTCTAGGAAGTGCATGCGCAGCGATTCGATGCGCGCGGTGTCATGCGACCCCAGTGATTATGATGTTCGTCGCAAATCGAAGGGGTGGATAATTTTATTTGCCGTATCGGTAATTATGAGACGGTACTTGAGAATCATTTGAATGTTGACGAATGATTTGTTATTAGTTTACAACGTTATAATGTTTAAGATCTTGACCTGTATTCCGCTTATTGGTAAATAAAAAGACCTAAAAAAATACTTCACTTCAGTTTCTTCCATCCAAGATTTATTTTCCTAGTTATGAACATTTCTGTAAGTTTTGTTTTTTAAACAAACTCCTGATAAAAATTATATTTGAAACCGAGAGATTTTTATTTAACCCAATATTCACTAAAGTAAATGTGCGCCAAACTTTGTTAAATGAAAAATATTTTGAGAATAGTCTAGGTTAGTAGGGGTAAATTTTAAGAGGCTACATTGATAAAACTAGCGCTGTCAACCTGTTTACTCTGATTATGGCGACAATATGATATTTTTAAGAAAGTAATACTCTACAAACTTAGATGCAAATCAATTGGATTTTTGAGATGCAATACAATATTTGTTACTCCTGGCAAGGAACAATAATTTTCATTATTGCTGGAAACGGCCACTTTTAGCAATAATTAACATTGTTACTTGTCGCGTGTTAAAAATATTGTATTGTATCTTGAAAAATCCAATTTACTTGCATCTAAGTTTGTAGAGTTTTACTTTCTTAAAAAATATTATACTGTCGCCACAATCAGTGCAAATAAGTTGGTGGCGCTAGTTTACAAGTATAAAACTACAGTACTTGTTTTTTTTATAATACATATATTTGTGTATTTCATGTCTTTCATATTAAACTAACACTCTAGACACTCATCGGTAAAACAGTAGCTAATACACTTTTAAATGAGCCCATTTGAACCACAACGCGGCGTTACGGCGCGCACGCTTCTCCCACTAGCAGCAATTGCTCAAGTGTCTCCCTCTATCGAGAGGGTCGTCCGACACAAAGGCGGTCTCTGAAGCCGCGAGCGCACTTAATTATCGCGTAACATGTGACGGCACGTGGCGGGTTAGTTATGCCACGAAGATACTCTCTCCAAACAATGTAATGGACCCTGTTGGGTCTATTTGTTAGAAAAATTTAGGGTCTACCAGTATGGAGTAAGAGGTTGGATTTGGTCTTGCAACCGAAGCCAGAACGATGGGGTCTTATAAGTTTGACATATACTCTGTCAAAAAATCATGAAATTTATTCTCGAGGAAATATTATGGAGTTCGATAGCCTATTATAACGTGGGGCTACTATGCTCTATGACGTAACTGGCAGTGGCGCCATCAATTAATCTCAAATAACTTTATTGATGCATTACATCTGTGTGTGTTCTGTCTTGGCTTCGTATCTCACAAATGGATAAAAAAAAATATAGATATTTTTTCAACTCGTACTTGTTAAAAGACGTTATTCATTTTGTAATTTTTCAATTGTACCTTTAAAAAAATAAAATGAACAAGCCAGAAATGTAGCTGTAGTTTTCGACAAATTCAATTGTGCAAAAAATGCATTCAGCAATGTGCGGTCAATTATAGCTGATAGTACCTACCTAAGAGCTCTTTTTTTAAGAAGACGAACCATTATAAAGATCACAATAAACGGTTAATTATTAGTCTCTTTGATCTTTTCCTTTGATGGGATAGACCAATTAATCGATCAAAATTACGCATAAAATGATCACGTCATCAACAAGGGTTAAAAGAAATAGGGCTGCCAAAAACGTATTTCTCACAAAGTTGTATAAAAATGAAAATATTTGATTGCTTCTGTGGTATAATGTGGGATTGTCTGTAATCCCGGAAGTCGTAGATTCAAATCCTGCGGCTGACAGCCACTTACTTAGTGTCGCAGTGGCCAGTTTAGTTAGGATATTATGGGCTTGAGTCACCTGATTGTCCAAAAGAAAGACGATTCCGTACCTCGGCTATCACTTTAACACCAGAAACATTGATACTCTTAACATATCACCCGGTAAAAATATAATATTGAAAATTTCAGGCCTCAATTTCATCGCACAAGTGTTTTGCCTTTACCTATAAGTTATTTATGACATAAGCGGCAGTGACGCCAGCAATTAACTTCGTGACTTTATGGTCACATCAAAGCTTCATCCAAACCAATATATTAAGCAGCATGGCCTAGTTAAATTATTAAATTCGAGAAACCAATGCAAATATATCCGTGATTTGGCGTGACGTAGCCGACCGAGTTTAAAATATAGGTCACTTTGATGAGTCATGTATGACTGTTAGAGCGATTTTATTGATTTCAAATCTGTGAATGCATCTCTGAATTTTTGAAACTTATGTACACATTTCTACCAATAGTTTCGCTGTGAGGGAAACATGATTCTGTTCGTTTGGATCCTTTGTTAAGGGGTTGCGAAGGTCAGACGGCAGTCGCATCTAATCACCGGACTAAGTCGGTGATTAGATGCGACTGCCGTCTGCCGACGGAGTCTAAGCGTACCGGCTCTGAAGTGACCACTTCAGATGCAACCGGAAAATACACGCTAGGAGCAAAATAGCTAGTTTTTTTTTCCAGTACAGAAAATACAAGCACAATACAAAACACTGTATTTAATGGTTCTATTCTTTTCAAAATTAAAGGAATATTACCTTTGAGTAAACCCTGTTGACAAGTATTTTATTTGAATTGATAAGTATTTCAATAAATTTCAATCCAGTGTCCAATGTTCTTTTTCATCTCCTACTTATAGTTACTTTGAGTTCAGAGGCGCAATTCTCGTGCACTCAACATTGAAGTCGAATTTAGAGATTTCATACATTCCATACAAAATTCCGATTCGACTTCAATGTCGAGCGTACGAGAATTGGTACCCAGGCGCCAACCCTACGCGCAGCCCGCTTCGCCCCCGCACTCCGGCGCAGTTACTCGCCTCACCAAGCGCACTGAGCGTCTCTTTGACATCTAAAACGCAACTTTTAATTGTTTCCCTTATCCTTTGAATCGTTCACGGGTCGCCGGTCAAGGGAACGGATTGGTGGCCTCAACTATTTTGCGGCCTTTCAGACATTATTACAGCACTCCTCTGAAATTATGATATCGCAAAAAACAGACCAATTTTTTCAATCCAAGATGGCGCCGCCATTTTATTTTTAACATTTTTCTTTTTATTTTACCGGCCCAACAACTATAGTATATCTAAACTCAATCCAAGCCAAGTTATACATGCTAATTTAAATACCGAAGAAACAGTTATCGTTATGTATCTATTACTTTTATAACCTTCATAATTTCGCTTGGGCTGAATTTAGAGGTATACTTAGTTTTCATGTGACATTTTGTTTGTTACACTATTCTAAACTAAAATAATAAGCAAATAACCATTTGTCGATGTGATTGTGAAAACCGTGGGAAGCTGTCCCACAGTTCGTCCTGCAAGGACACAGAAGCATTGACTGCGCTGTGTTTCGTCGTGTGAGTGATGGTACTGTAGACCCAATTGGGGGGAAAGGGAATTATATTTGGTAGCCACTTGTGACTCTCCTGGTGTTGCAGGTAATTTATGAACGGCGGCAACCGCTCATAATCAGGTGATCCGTCTACTCGTCTCCAAAAATAAAAAAGGTGCCAAAGGTGTTGTTCCGGAGTGGGCTAGGATATTGTACAGTATTTCAAAAAATCAAGAAAAATCTACTAATTATTTGAAAAATGCTAAAAAATAATTTAACGTGTAGTATGGTGGTACAAAAATGAAAACCATTAATTAATTCTCTCAGTAAAGCATATAATATGGCCACCATTTATGGCGAAAAAAACAAGGAATCATTAACTATAGATGATAACCGCTGTCAGATTTCACTTGTCATCATCACTTTGACAATATCACCGTTTTTTTCAAAAGTGACAGACATCATAAACAAAATGTCATTCCCGCCATGATGGTTTTTGCTGTTAAGTATTGCTATATTTTATGTGATCTTTTTATTTGTACCAGAAAACGAAGTCATTTATAAGGAATTGGACACTTACAAAGTTTTTTAAGATATATTGGTCTTTTTTTTTACCTACTGTACAAGATCCTAGCCCAGGCTCGATACAATATGGGACAACACCTTTAGGCATTGGCATTTCATTTAGACCAGCAAATAAAACAAAATCAGCTTCAATCCTCCCATGGACAGTTATCTGAATCCTCCCTCTCCATTAAGCAGTCAATCATCCTGCCATCCAGTTCCGGCTGGCGGCGCTCGCGTCGAATCTAATTCGTTAAATTGATGCAACTAAGTATTAAAATCATTTTGATTGGTTGGAAAAGTTGCGATACTCGTTTACAAATCGCTTGCGGAAGTCTTCTCATTAGATGACGTGTAGAAAAGTACATAATGTACTACTACTGTATCGACTATACAGTCGATACTAGGGTTCATATTTCAATGAGACGGTATACTTATTAGTACGGTAGTGACTGGACGAAGTGTACGATTTTAAATAAATACTACTACGACCTTCAAGAAAAGGGCATATCTTTCTCTAAAAGGCCGGCAGCGCACCTGTGAAGCCCCTGGTGTTGCAGGTGTTCATGGGCGACGGTAATCGCTTAACATCAGGTGATCCGTCTGCTCGTCTGCCCCCTATCCTATAAAAAAAAATTCACTCAACATCTCATACATTGACATGTCTCCGTACTAAGTAGCTTTAAAGCACTTGTTTTACAAATATCAGCCAATACAACCTTTGGCGTATAAGGTAGAGTCA
This sequence comes from Cnaphalocrocis medinalis, assembly GCA_014851415.1. Lineage (NCBI taxonomy): Eukaryota > Metazoa > Arthropoda > Insecta > Lepidoptera > Crambidae > Cnaphalocrocis > Cnaphalocrocis medinalis. Next base: position 5,525,897 of record CM026273.1, on the reverse strand, counting down.
CTTACTACAAATATCTATATAATACTTCAATATTATTTGAAATCTTCAAGAAAAGTAATGTTCCATATCGTTTTTATGCGTGTCAAAATAAGGGTTAATAATTTTGTTTAGTTAACACAAATTATAGATTTTAGGTGTCTTTAAGAGCGGTAGTTAAAGTCACATATCACTGCGCACAGTACCTATACATAATATTATGGATTATGGATGTGTTTTTCATACTGCACATATATACGTGTGTACAAATTAATGAGAAAAAAAATCATTTTTTTTAAGATCTCCGTAGTAGCGAAGCCGAACTTCCATTCATTCTTTCCACCATAATTACCCTGGCGTACCCTGTCCCATCCCAGTCCATTAGACAGTGAATCCAGCGTTTAGACTCGCCTGTCGTCTCCTGCCGTGACCAATCCAGGATTACGAACCCCTCGGTATTCATTAAGGGGAAGCCGTGTGAATCAAATTATAATTGCTATTTAGTCAAGTATCGTATTAAGTGTTTTAGATAATGCTAATTCATTATATCTTAAGTATGTTTGTATGTATATGGCCTTATATTAGTTAGCGTAAATTAAAAACATGTGATTTACTTTAATAATTGTCAATTAAACTTTTACTAAAAAAAAAGGTATATGCATGCATAGTGATAATCAGAAGCGAATGTAATCTTATTTTGTCCAATAAACAAGCTTGGAAAATACAATTACAAATGAATGAATAGTACTTAATATTAGAAAAAAAGTGTTTTTGGCTGGGTAAAACTGATTTTGATTTGAAACTTGATAAAAAACTGAACATATTCGTCACGTTACTCCGTAACGAATGTTGTTGAATAAATTTAAAATAATGTTATATCTAATAGGATATAATTATGTAGAATTAACAAATAAATTTAAGTAGGTAGCAGTTTTATAATTTCTGACTTATGTAATCGCTCAATTTTAATGTTGCTGTTATGAAAATAGATAAAATAACATGTTTTACTTAGCTTTGTTACATGTATGTACATTTACCTGATTTCAACCACTTAAAATGCTTAGAGTTGGTTTAATGCTCTAAGCTTAACATGTTTGAAATAAAATAATATCCAACGATTACAAAACCAAACTTTATTTACCAAAAACAAACCAACACAAACATTTAACTCTAAAAACAAACGCACTAACAGGGTTGGTTTATCAAGCAAAGATCACAATCTAGTGATGCGCCTTGATTTCGATAGCACGAATCGAGTGACCCGAGTGACATCGGAAAAATAACACCTATTCGAGTGGCTGGAGCCACTCGATCAAATTGGATTAAAATAATTTTGTTTTATACAAAATTTGCAGCTGTTATTATACCTACAATATATAAATAAAGTTAGTTCCTATATTGCTATTCCACTTATAGATTGTTAATCCAAAAGATTCGGCCAGGGAGACTGCGTAGCCATGGATTTCGTGGGACTATTGCATCTCCGGTACCCTCACTCATTCGGTAATAAACGGCGCAGACGCTGCTTCACGGTAGTCTTCTGTGTAGCCGTGGTATCACTCCGGTCGAGCCGGTCCATTCATGCCGAAGTTTAGCTCTTCCACCGTTAAAGATTGGGCACACTAGCTAGTGTCTAGTATAACAGACTTTGACGTCAGAGGCCAAGACCCTGACCCTTTGGATCACTGAGCCAACTTAGTAATAACAATGAAACGCATTTTTAAGAGGTTACATAGCTTTACTCGCAATAATTAATTAACAGTATTAGTTCAGAACGCGCGAATCTATACTACGCCTAGTGAAATTATCTAGGCATTCGATTTTGTCCGGCTAACAATAGTAAGTAGCAACTCGTAATAAAATGACTCGAATGTTTACGCGCATCACTATCACAAACTAACCCTGCCGATGCGACCCTTGGCAAACTTTATAGCCCGGGACAGAGTTAACAGAATAAATGGCTTAAATTTCTACACTCGTAATGAATACATAGGAGGGTGGCCGAATAAATCACTGTTACTATGCATTTTGGACGATATCGCGGGTGCTGGCGCGAGGGGGGAGCGGAAGCGGCAAAAAATGTACTTAATAATGCGAGTCATGTTTAAATTCTGTTATCTACTTATTAAGCTAAATCCAAACGTGGAATAAATTTTTATCAAGCTGATTTAGATAGGTATACTCGTAGCTTAAAGGGTTGCTTCAACTTTACACATAAATTAACATGCTTTTGTTTTCATTTTTTATTTACTGAACATCGTTATTAATCGATAAATATGAATTAAAAGAAAAAAATCGTATCATTTATCTGAAGTTGGCTCTATGTGCATATTTCAGCAAATTAAGAAAAAGAAAGTATGATCGCGTCACTATAATACGATCGTATGATCTTAGAGGCTAGTGAAAAAACTTACTTACTTCTCTTGGATTAATAGTAAAAATATATATTTATACGCAGACACAAATTATTATACAAATAAATCGGAAACCAATTGACCAACTCTGGCTCATCAAAAAAAATGATAAGGGATAATCAAGTTATTAAAGCAGTTGACGTATCAATACCGGATACAAATACCGGATTACAGGCGCCCCCACCTCTAGTTAAGATGGTAGCTATTTAATAAATAGTATTTATACTACCTACTCCCCGACGACCATGACTAAAGAGTATAAGTAAATACAAGGTCTATCTGTGAACATTTACATCCCCTTAACCACGTGTTCTACCAACCATCCTGAACAACATTTGTTCTATGACTTTGGAAAATTCACATAAAAATTACATCTTTCCATACAAAGTCAGTCACGTGACTTGGTCATTTTGTATGGGGAGACGAAACATTTTTCGAAGAATTTGGAAAAGTTGTTGAACAAATGTTGTTCAGAATGGTTGATAGAGCACGTGGTTAAAGGGATGTAAATGTTCACAGACACCCCTGTATACCAAGCCATGAAGCCATGACTTAGGTACCGTCAAGGTATGTCCATGCCGTCAAGAGAAGCCGAGCCGAGCCGAGCCGAGAAGAGCATAGGTCGTAAATACTCCTTTCTCCTAAAAGGAGCCGTCCTTTTAAGAAAAAGGAGTTACACATCAGTTATCTTTCTGATCTCACTGATATCCACAGGCGGCGCGGTGATTATTCACTATCAGCTAATCCACTTGGTCAATTATCGCCTCTTTCATAAAAAAAACGTTTCCCCGCTACCGCTTATACGTTGCGCCACAAGGCGGCACGCGTCACACGCCCGGAAGCGAAGACGCGTGCGCGGGCGGCGATCCCTGCTCAATGGAACGTACGGAGGCGCACTTAAAGCGTTTTTATTGTGCGCCGGGGCGCGCGCCATTGTCAACATCCCCACTACCAAGAGATACCATGCTTAGTACTACGATGTCGTAATTAAGAAGTTGTGACCCATGGTAGCTCCGTAGATTTTTTAAATCTATGTGCGTATTTCTACCATATACTTGTGACACCACTGATGTTGCAGGCGTCCATGGGCGGCGCTAATTGCTTACCATCAGGTGATCCGTCGAATCCTCTGCCACGTATATCATAAAAAAAATATTCTCGGCAAAAATGGTGTAGGGGACAAACGAGCAGACGGCACACCTGACGATAAGTGATCACCGCCGCCCATGGACGCAAATGCGTTGCCGGTTCCTAAGTAAGGAATAAACCCTTTTTTGAAAATGACTAGGTATCTGCTCGGAAACACCATCATTGGCAGTTGCCAATAACCAGTAATAACCAGTTGGTTATGACTAATTTCTGAAACGTAATAAACATAATTAATTTAGTCTGCTTCCCCTGCTAAAGAGTTGATTGAGAAGGTCGAACGACAGAAATTGTAGAATAGAATAAGTTCATGGCTTAATCCTTTTTTTTCCCTTTACTGTTTTTTAGTAACTAACAGACGAATCACGAACTTAACATTCCTTTTATCACGCACTGATGCATTCAATATTACCTATGTTTCCATGCATTATTACTAATATTATTACTGATTAATTACCCACCTTACCCTATGGCTATCGAAAAACTTCTTACTCGTAAAACTCTAGATAAGTAAATCAGAAAACTCTAGTCATATTATGTCATTATAACTCAATTTTGACATTTTATTTATTTGGTTTTATTTTTTGTAATGTAATTATTGTGCTCATCATTGATATTAATTTCGACTTTTGAATTAATTATCAGTAAAGAGTCTATCTCAGTAATGATAAAATAACTTAGTCAACATGTCAAACAAAGATTACTACGAACGTTGGTTGAAAATCAAAGAACAGCTGAGGCAAGCCCTAACAGAAGATGAGCGCCTTCAAGAGCTGGCCATCCAGCAAATCGGCATCAAGCCCCAAGGAACAGCCGTGGAAATAGTCGCGCGAGTACTCTGCAAATACTGCGAGCTCTACAATAAACTCTGCGACTGCTACGATCAGATGGAGCAGGTCCAAAGACGACCCTACATCAAAAAAATCATTGACGCCCTAACCTGCCGTATCCTCGAAATGAAATCCGCGCTAGAAGAGGTAGAAGCCTTCGAATATACGTATACCTCCAACGCTTTGCAGCAAATGATAATGATACCAACAGACGTACAAGTCGTGTGCCCATTCTTTTATCCATTTGAAATCCGTCGAGCAGAAATGCAGTACATCATGGATCAAATATTTGCAGGAAATCGCCTCGGTGACCCCGAGCCCACACCATCTGAGCTAGAACGCATTGAGGAAGAAAGACTAGAAGAGGAGAGAATAAAACAAGAGGAAAAAGAAGCTGAAATTAAAAGAAAACTTGCGATGGGAGAGGAAATTCTTGAATCCATTGAAGAGGAAGTTCTGTCTCCTCAGGAACAAGAGGAGCTCAGACTTAGGCTCGAGTATGAGTGTCATATTAATAATATACAACGAATGGAAAGAGCAAGGTTTACAACAAGGGAGATTGTGAAGAAGGCCAATAAAGATGCTAACATGTACCTTGAATTAGCTGGCCTTAAAAAACCACAGCCAGGGAAGCTTTACGGGTCAGGGCCGCTAAATTTATTCAGACGACTTATAGAAAATTTATGCAACTAAAACGGGAGCACCTTAGAGAATACAAATTACGATTAAAATTAGGAATGGTAATCCCTGCCAGTTCGCCTGTATCCGCAAAAATAAAACTGGAAGAAGTAAAAGCACAGAGGCGGCATTTTAGACAAAAATATTACGAAAATTTCATGAAAGAAAACTTAAAAGAAAATGCCCGGGTAATGCGGTTGCGAGAAGGAGATATTATGGAGGATATATCCGCCGAAATTAGACAATGGTTTCAAGAGTGGTACAACGCAGTACGCACGTTTGATGAATTCCCTTGGCCCGACGAAGGAGGCTCTATCCTCATTGTTCAGGGTCAAACTTTTACAATAGAGGAATATATTGAGTGGCAACAAGCGGAGGAGAAAAGACTCAAAGCAGAAGCAGGCGCACCTAAAACCAAGGAACAAATAAAAGCTGAAAAACTCGCTGCTAGAGAAGAGAAAAAGCGTTTGGAAGCTGAAGCAAAGGAAAGAGAAAGGAAACGCCTTTTAGATTACAAAAAGTCGCGACTTAATCCTGATGGTGATCCTGGTGTTTACATGAAAGTAAGCGAAATGATGAATCCCTTAATCACGACTTGGAACGTGTATCAAAATCAGTGGGGATCGATTGACACTCCTGATGCGCCGTTGGACGCCATTAAGGGTTATTTACAACTTCTTATAACGGAAACGGCATACCAAGACGTTCAGCTTAAACTTAGACCTTTAGTAGATGAAATGATGAGATTAGAATTAATTTTACTCAGGAATTCGTTAAAGGCTGACTTTGCGGAAGCTGGCGTCACTAAACTACCACTTGTTAAAAAACGAAAAAAGCCTAGGAAAATAAAACCACCTAAGCCTGACAAAATCAGCCCCGAAGCCATGTTTCAGGCTTTGGCAGATCAAGGAATAGTGAGGAAATATCCTAGAACCTTGTTAGATGATTATTGGGGGGATTTAAATTACGCCGCTGCGGACCTACGAGCTGTATTATGGACACCCTCTTTCCCTCCTGCCTGCATGGGTGATGTGAGGGAACAGGTGAGAACACGCTGTCTGTTGACTTTGGGATGCGAATGTCCTAACGCAGTTAGAGCTCAAATACTTGTGGGGCCAAAGGCAGCAGGAAAAAGAACTTTGATTTATGCGATAGCTACTGAGACTAACGCGCTTCTTATAGATCTGTCACCGATGAACGTGTATAACAAATTCCCTGGGCCAAAGAATTTAAAAACTATGTTTCAATACATAAATAAAATTAGTAAATTAATGCAACCGACTGTGATCATGGTCGATGGTGCGGAAAAGATGTTTTATAAAAAAGTACCAAAGGAAGAAAAGATGTTTGACCCGACCCGGCTATCGAAGGACTTTTTCAAAGAGGTAATTAAGCCGATTTTGCCGACGGACAAGATTTTAGTTTTGGGGACTGCTACAGAACCTTGGCTTGCGAAAGGAGCGCAGATGTTCAAGGTGTTCCCATCGAACATAGTAATTCCGAGGAACAGATTACGGGAGCATTTCGTTTATATTATCGAAGCTGTTGATGAAATATCACGGGGTGAAACGAGACTTCAACGTGCACAGTGCTGCTCAGGTATTGAGGGGGTACGATATAAATACGATAAAGAATGCGATAGGCACGATGCTAAACGGCAACCGGGTGGCTGCTTTATACCATAAACCATTGGATCCTTTGAAATAGTCTGCGCTGTTTTAGAAAGTGAGTCCGCGTCATACACAGGACCTCAGGATATTGAGATGTTCCAGCAGTGGTATGAGTCGTACTCGCCATTCGGACAGAAGTGTATTGATTTGATGCAGATGCTGGAGTCTCAGCTGGTATATAAGTTGAAAGCGGATAAGAAGAAGGCAGAAAAGAAATAAAGAAACAACCTGATTTCCTTGGAAAACTGTTAGTACCTCATACTTCGTAAATAGGCATCGGCAACTATACGTTTTGGCCAAATAAAGTTTACCACAGACTATTTTTCTATTTTACTTTTCAAACACATCAATCATACATATAGTACCCAATCATTTTAAGTTATCATTATTAAGCCAATGCAGTTATGTTAGAACACAACTGTCTTGGTAGGGCAGTGGATCTCTAACTCTACCGAGTGCCCCTAGGAAAAACTGCCATTAAAAACCTACTTTAAATCATGTGTAGCAATCTCGTTTATCATTTTAATCGACTTCAAGAAATAATACTTTCAATTGTTTTTTGGTTTGACTCACCATTGTCAATTAATTTATTTACTGGTCACTTATTTTGAATATGTTATTATGCGCATTATTACTTATGGGATAAGATTGAAAGTATATTGCCTATAATAGGCATCTAATTTGTAGCAACATATTTGATTGGCTGTGGTACCTTTCAAATATAAGATCAAGGTGGTGTAATTAAGATCACTAGTTTACAGATAACTAACCATTTCAGCATTTACTTACTTGCATTTTTTATTGCAATCGTCGCTAAGCGCCACCCCGCAGTAATCTTGCATTTTCAAAGCATGAACCGGGGTGCCCCGCAAGGGTGCAACCTGCGACCCCTGCTTTTGCCTCGCTATTTTAATTCCGACAGATTACGATAGGCGGCTCTGTTCGCATTTAGATGCTTTCAAGGCTTTTAGAAAGTTCATAGAGTTGAGTTTCCATCTCAGATGGCGCTAGTAAACGAAAAGTTTGGGTTTCTGGCAATATTGCTGGCAATGTATAAAATTTATTAGCGATGGGTAGGTTGAGAAGAGGTTTTCTCGTATACAACACCAGTATTTTAAGTCTACTTTTAAGGCAGTTCTTCACGCCGACCTTCTGTGAGGCTGTGATATCACTCAAATCGATCCGGGCCCATTCATGCCGAAGCGTGGATCTCCCACGGTATACACAGCGCAGGAACTTCTTCACGCCGATCCTCCGTGAGGCCGTGGTATCACCCTTGTCGTACTGACTTATTCAAGTCGAGCGCAGCTCTCCCACGGGATACACAGCGCAGGCATTGCTTCACGCCGGTCTCCTGTGTTATCACTCAAGTCGCGCCGGCCCATTCATGCCAAGATAATTACTAACTTGTATAAAAACCGTGTTAAGTAGGGATCGATACCCACTGCCCGGGACCTCCTGGCTCACCTCCGGATGGGCTGCCTCCGTCCCGCCGCCCGCCGGTTCCGCCGCCGGTTCCGCCGGACAATGGGCCTTACCTTCCTACCACTAATCTACTGCTTGATAAAGTGATTACTTGGTGTAAATCATATGCGAGTAGCGAGTTTGCATCGCGGATTACTTGGTGTAAATCATCTAGTTGCGAGTTTCGACGCGGGTTTTATGCAAAGAGCCCTAATAAGCTGTTAAGTATGCCTAATTTTTAGGGTTCCGTAACGGAGCTCTTATAGATTCGTTATGTCTGTCTGTCCGTCCGTATGAGACAGCCAAAATTTTCCTTTTCGAGAACTACAGACACTATTTTTTTTGGTGACTGGTGGCAGACGAGCAGACGGATCACCTGATGGTAAGCGATGGCCGCTGCCCATAGACACCTGCAATACCAATAGAGTCAAAAGTGCGCTGCCAACCTTTAACCCCCCTTTAAACTTATATTTTTGAAGCTTCATATTATGTAGATGTATTTTGTGAACCGCATTAGGATTTCTAAACAAAAGTTTAAAACAAATATGATATTGAGGTTACTATTTATATCTAAACTTAAAAATCTGCTTGAAGTGTACCACTTCCAAACAAAACCGACGACATCTAGCAAGCAATCCTTCCTACTACTATTATAAAGGCGAAAGTTTGTATGGATGTATGGATGTTTGTTACTCTTTCACGTAAAAACTACAGAATGGGTTTGAATGAAACTTTACCACAATATAGCTTATACATCAGAATAACACATAGGCTACAATTTATAAAAATATATTGTGTAGATTGTCCAAAATATGACGGTAAGTGTCAATAATTAACTCCGCGCGTACGATGTCGCGGGCGGCCGCTAGTTTATAATAATCTTACCTTTACAACTACGTTCAATCAAATCCATTCTTTGTTTGTTAGGTATTTTCAAAATAAGAATAAACAATTTTAGTAATGCGCTTTAGAAAACCAAGAAATGTTTTGCTGCTTCAAGTTTTGCTTTATACTCCTTCGGGGAAGTTTATAATTGCTTGTTTACAGTTTTCCAACAAATGCGGTCCTTTTCAAAGACTTCTACCCTGTCTTAGCTCTGAAGTGGGTCGTCTTTGACAAATCAACAATCCTACTAGTGTTGTGTGTGAGTGGAAACTTTTAGTGCTTTCAGGCCCTGTTTCAAAATATACGGATAACTTTTGCACAAGTTCTACATACGCTATTATGCTACTTATTGCTACCAATTTAGTAGGTATTCAATGACCACACCTCCCACCACTGATCACACCTGATGTTAAGTGAAGATGAGGTCTAAGGTAGGCCATGCTTGCCCGTGAAAAGCCTATTCACTCTTGCCTTATAACATGTTCCCTGTGCTATCTATGGGTGGGTCATGAGCCCCTAGCAAGTCAAAGGCTTGTAATTATTTACACGCATGAGCTATTACACTTAAATCAGCATACACGTGTGCCTAACGAACTTAAAAAAATGCGTTTGCACTTAAGGAGTGATCTCCATAATAAGATGTGCACAGTTAACGTGTTGACGTCGAAGCCTCCTACAAGGCAAAAACAATTGATTTTCTATTGTGTCTGCTGTATGGGCCTTACGACGTTAAAGAGGTCCAGGTTATATCGTTCAGGAAATACCTCGGCGAGTAAAGAGTTCCATTGCTAATTTTTCATGGCACAAGGCTTATTTCCCTATACAGGGTGTATCTGTAAACAATTTACATCCCTTTAACCACGTGTTCTATCAACCATTCTGAACAACATTTGTTCAACAACTTTTCTAAATTCTTCGAAAAAAATTTCGACTCCCCATACAAAATGACTTTGTATGGAAGGATGAAAATTTTTTATGCGAATTTTCAAAAGTCATAGAACAAATGTTGTTCAGAATGGTTGGTAGAACACGTGGTTAAAGGGATGTAAATGTTCACAGATACACCCTGTATTTCCCCTCACTACCGGGGCCTGAGCTCCAACTTGAACCGGGTGTAAGCCCAACTAAACCGCTTTGCGTCCGCAACTCCTTGCCTCGCCCAACCCGCCATGAGCCAGGACAAGTTTGCCTCCAGCTGGCAAATAAGAAATAAGCGCTAAGAACTTTGGCTTTAAGGCGAATGATGTCATAGCGATATCATTCTAAAGATAAGAGAATTCATAAACCATTATACTATTTTACCACCAAACCGGCGGTAGTGATATCGTTTTAATGATTGTGTTTGGTGGGGATCGAACCCATGATCTTTAGGGTATGAGGCATGGTAACTAGTTAATGCGCTAGCGGGTGAGATGCTAATCTATCGTCTATGAATTGCATATATAATGCACATTTTCGGCTAGCACGTTGAACGAACACGAATGTTGGTCAATGGTGGGGACTGAACTCATGACCTTTGTCGTATGTGGAAGGGTCAGTAGCAAATTCGCTATCGGGCGAGATGCTAGTCTATTAACTGCATAATGTAGCGCACATTTTCGGCTTGCACGCTAAACGAACACGAATGTTTGTCCATGGTGAGGACTGAACCCGCAAATACGCCACCGGGCGAGATGCTGGTATATCTACTTCATAATGTAGCGCACATTTTGAGCTTGCGCGCTGAACGAACACGAATGTTGGTCAATGGTGAGTGTTTGGCACATGAGGCAGGGGCACTAGCTTATGCGCAAGCGGGCGAGATGCTAGTCAATAATCAATTGCATAATGTAATGCACATTTTGAGCTTGCACGCTGAACGAACACAAGTGTTTGTCTGTGGTGGATACGAACTCATAATTTTTGGTATCTATATGAGGCAGGGTCGCTAGCATTCGCGCTACCGGAGAGATGCTAGTCTATCAACTGTACAATGTCGCGCAAATTTTCAGCTTGCCTCATACTGACAGGTGTGTAGTCACAGCATGCGGTGCTATTGTTGTCCATTCTGTGCCCCCCCCCCCTCGCTTCACCTCCCCGCGTAATCATTCGGTGAATAACCTCTATTGAACTGTCACAATAGACCAATCCTATGAAGTACTGTGCTGGAATCTAGAATGTAAGAAATAGGGTTGCTGTAGTACAGGAACACTATTTTAATAAACGGTAGTATCGGACTGGATAGTTTAACACTACCGATAGTATTGTCAAGTGTAATAGTATCGATGCCACTGATAGTATTGATGGGAAAATTGGCGCATACATATTGATAATGCCAATATACAATATAGTTTAACGTCCAATACTATCGATTAGTATTCCAACAGCATCAAATAAATTGAAACATAGTCATTATCGGTACTAAGAATAAAATAAAATATTAATAATAAATAGAGGTTTGTCAGAGAGCTATGGAGCGCAGTATGTTAGGAGTCAAATTATCAGACCGAATCAGAAACACTACTCTGCGCTCCAGAACGCTTATAACCGATGTTTCTAAAAAGGCCGCTCTGCTTAAATGGGATTGGGCCGGTCACGTCAGTCGCATGCCTGACGAACTTTGGGCCAAAATAGCCACAAAGTGGATGCCCCAAAATGTAAGACGTCCTCGCGGCAGACTGAGGCGACGATGGCGTGACGAGCTAGACGCTTTTCAAAAAGACTGGTCTACCGTAGCCCAGGACCGGAGTAGGTGGAGAATGGGTAGGGAGGCCTTTGCCCTGCAGTGGGACATTACGGGCTCATAATAAAATAATAAATAAATAAATAATAATAAATAAATTGAGACAACATCACATACATTGTCCTGGCCCCAAACTAAGGTTTACCCTTGTGCTATGGAAACCAGAAATAACGAAGGTACTACAAACACTCAGACCCAACACAAATATCTGTTTCATCAACAAACATTTGTGTTGGTGCGGGAATCGAACCCGCGACCCTTACGTCTCAACCAGCGCTCAAACCATTGCGCTAAACGTAACCTTGCGCTAAGTATGGATTAGTTTCGCTAATTCTGTTAGACACCATAATACTACCGATAGTAGGTATCAGACGTTCCTAATACCAGCTAATGGTAGAAATACGTACCTACATAAATTAAGAAAAACCCCAAGGTAGTGGTGTGTGTGCGAAAAGCGTGTTCTAAACCACTAAGCTACCATCGCCTCAAACCGAGCAGATGAACTCGAGTAGAAATGAAAGCCTGGTATATAACTCCACATAAGTTTCGCACATAGTACAGACTTGTTTACGCTCCCGCTCCGTAGTTAATTTAAAATTAATCCTAGCAGACGGCACTCAGGAAATGAGCTTAGGCGGGAGGGGGGAGGAGGGGGCGGCCCCGAATTAGCGAATCGTCGATATTATGCGATAGATGACGTTTCGGCGAAGATGGGTTTGCTTGTTGATTTGCTATTTGTGTATGAATTGATTAATGACTTGAAATGGATAAGCTAAGTTTATAAACTAAGAAATCCAAGCTTATAAATTGTGTTTGTTTTTATAATATAGGAAGGCAAACGAGCGAGCGGTTCACCTGATGGTAAGTGAACACTGCCACCCATGGACATCAGTTACACCAGGAGTGCGGATGCGTTCGTTCGGCGTACCGGTTAATCAAAGTTTTTTTTTATATGATAAGAGCAAACGGATCACTTGATAGTTTTTTTTTATGTGATAGGTAGCAGACGAGCAGGCGGATCACCTGATGGTAAGCAATTGCCGCCGCCCATGAACACTTGTACAGTTACAAGTGCGCTGCCAACCTTTTATCCCCTTCCCCCCGGGTGGGCCTCCGGCACCCTCACTCACTCGGCGAAACACAGCACAGGGGCTGCTACACGCCGGTTTTCTGTGAGGCAGTGGTATCCCTCCGGTCGAGCCGGCCCATTCATGCCGAAGCGTGGCTCTCCCACTAGTAAAATAGTAAGCGATTGCCGCTGCCCTTAGTCACATGCAACATCAGTAGAGTCAGAGTCACATGCGCTGCCAACCTGACGATACACAGCGCTGGCGCTGCTTCGTGGCGGTCTTCTGTGAGGCCGTGGTATCACTCCAGTCAAGGACTTTATCGTCAACTGGCGAGTGAAAAGCTCGCACGGGCAGGCATTTTCGATATACCTCCTTTTTTATCACTGTAGGACGGAAGGAGAGACTGAGAAGGAGGAACTGAGGACAAATGGATCTCAGCCATTTGTCCTCAGTTCTACAGCACGTCATCTAACGGATCTTTTACTCGTGATAACATACACACAGAGGCGGCGCAAGGCGTGGGCCATGTGGGCCACCGCCCACGGCCTCGCGGTACAAGGGGCCTCGCGCCTCAAAAAATTTTAAGCTCGTCCGAAGGCCTTATCGCTCATCATCGTCGTAAAATCGACAGAAAAGGAAAGGGCCTCGCGAAATCAGTCTTGCCCACATCAAAATTAGATCTTGCCCCGCCACTGCATACACACACATTGTTGCACATACAATATTAAACATGACGTGTGAATCATACATGCCTTCCATAATTAAGTATCTATTTTTTTTACCGAACTTGTAGAATAAAAAATCCACAACTACCTACGCGCTCGGATTCGAAACCACGACCTTTCGTTTTGGAGCGGCGATATCGGTGGCTCACTTAATCTCTTTCTTTATTTGTTAGCAATTGAATTTTTTCGTCATAAAATGGAAAATGCGTGGTGCCCACCCCACGCTAACCGGTTTATTTCTTGTAGTACATTGGTACATTCTTCAGCAATAAACTTGTAAGTAATCTGGCATTGCATACACGAACATTATTTATGGAAATAATCCAGTTCTTTTCACCACCAACTCATTGTAGTATCCGCTTCCTGCAGCGGTATTTCTGAACCGGTACGATATTAAAATAATAATAAATCCACACAACACCTCACACATTGACCTGACTCCGTACTAAGTAGCTTAGGCACTTGTGTTACAGATATCAGACAACAGAGGAAACACAAATATAATACTTAAATATATATAGATATAAGTGTTTATCACACAAATGTTTCCCCAGGGTGGGGATCGAACCCACGACCTTTGGCGTATGAGGCGGGTCACTACCAAATGCGCCAACCGGCCAGTCAAATATTTAAGAAACGAGCCTCGATCTTCCTAATAAAAGGCCGGCAAAGCATCCGTCCTCCTTTTGCTATAGCTGATGTCTATGGGCGGCTGAGATTACTTACCATCAGGTGAACCGCTGGCTCGTTTGCCATGCTGTTACATTAAAAAAAACAATCATTGTATTGCAAACAAAACGTACAGATATCGATTCAAAACTTAAAAATTGTGATCATAAGTTTGTGTTATTATAGGGCTTTATCATTTTAAGCGATTTCTTCGAGACAACTTGGTGCTTTGCACAAATCCTTCAGAAATTAGGCCTATCCCTCCCCCGTCCCCTCTGCACAGGGGAAGCGGTTAAATAGTGGTTACCGTATCCAATTTGGCTGTTACGATCTTGTGATTGGTGATTAAGCGTAATCCTATCATAGTAGCGATGACTTGACTTCTATGATGGAGGCCCTTTGCTCTGCAGTGGAGCAGTATTTAGGCTGAATTTATTTTATGTGCAAAAGCTCGTCAGTGAGAGATTACATATGTATAGATAGATAGTTTCTTAAATGTGTAAGTAATTACCGGAATTGAGGATTCTAGAAAGAAAAGTGATCAGACAGATACAGGACTATGGGTCCAGCGTATCACGGACTCCATAGCGAGCGCTCTGGATGCGATTGGGAACTATATTTAAATACCCTGGTATTACCAAATGTATCATGGTAACTCCGAATTCAAAATCTTTATTTCAAGAGTTCCCAAAGCTACCGAATCGACCAGGTTTTCTCACCCAGGCTAGTGGTAGATAAATGCATATAGGATTAAAACATTTAGAGGTTTATATTCGAACTTAGGTACAACCTATCGTTTATAAATCACACATTCTCGTCTTGACAGCGACCGTCGCCGCCAAAACATTATTTAATTTTAATTGGCAAAAGTATACGAAACCATTTACGTTGCGCAGTCAAAGTTACGATTTGACAGTCTCACACGCCTGTCATATCCTTATCTAACTCACAAAATAAAACGAAAAAGTAACTTATATGATCTCCATCGTTCCGCTTCCCACAATCGACACAACAATACCCGCACGTATTTGTTAGCTCCAGCCGATTTGAGATAGAACCTAAACCAGATAAAGAACAAAAAGGCTTTAATCTAAACCGAGTTTGCCGCGCGCCTAAGCACGGGGCGGCAACGCCGCGCACCGGAAGCGGGAAGAAGCGGCAACGCCGCCGCTCATCGATCATGACGCACACACACAACGCTGTCGTGCCAGTGTCGCGCGACGCACACATGCAAAGCGTACGCATAGAGCGATAGGACGCCAGTGAGACAAGTCATTTGGATCGCTTTTTCCTTAGATAATAAGTTATTAGTTAATAACAATTAATCTACAAGTTGTATCTGTGAGCATTTGCGTCTCTTTAACCACGTCTTCTACCAACCAGTCTGAACAATCTATAAAATGGACTTATAAAATGAACAAGTCACATGACCGACTTTGTACGAAAAATGTTATCTTTATGCGAATTGTCAAAACTCATAGAAGAAAATATGTTGTTCAGAATGATTGGTAGACTTAATCACAGAGATGAAATTGTTCCCAGATACACCCTGTACATTATTTAAAAAGCCTCGATCTTCCTAATAAAAGGCCGGCAATAAAAAGGCTTATGTAACTTGAAAAGTAGAAACACATGCGCTTTATAATCCACATCCATCGTCATCTATTGGCAAAATTGGAGCTAATAGCAAAATGAAGTCTCAAAATTAAGTGAAGGCAAGCCTCTAGTTAATGAATAGTGGTAATACTTTACTTTAAACGCATGTTAACATTTATTCCATGTACTGTCTTTACTGTGTCTCTTACACTGTGCTGTAGGTGCTAAGATTCAAATTAAGTCAGACACTTTTTCCAGTCTTACCGGTTTAGGGGCTGTACCCAGTAATAAGCAATTGAATATATCTAAAACGGTTTAAAAGAAACGTTTATGATTCTATTAAGATGGCCGTTTCGTTTTAACTGGGACTGAAATCGCGATGAGCCAAGGAAAGACGCGATAAATATATACGTAGATGATATTAATAATGCTTATTTGGAATGTTGTTGAAAAAATAACTTGTACTATACTTTATCACTTTAAAACAGTACAACAGCCCGTATTGTTAAAAATCTGACTGTTGGCCGTTATACTGCGAAACAACTGTAACTGAGCGCACTGTGATATTTTTATTTCCATAATAGTTCCTAGTACCTCTATGTATGAAAAGAAGTACCTACCCAAATACGTTTATTCGGGGTTAGGGTAAATAATTAGTAATTATTTGTAATTCATCAATTAATGATAATAACTAACTTGGCTTTCTGAAAAAAAACATTGCTGACAAAATAATATAAACTTTATTATTCTAAGTGTAATTTTATTTTCCATTTTGGTCACTCTACCTCTGTTTCGCCAAGTGAGTGAATGTACCAGGTTCCTAATTTGGGGGGAAGGGGAAACAATTGGCAGTGCACTTGTGTTATAACTCTACTTTAGATATCCGACTGCGCGTCGGCCACCTACTAAAAAATACTCTTTACTGTGCAAACGCCCTTTGCTACGAATTAATTTAGAGCGAAGACTTCGTAGCACGGCGCGTAGCAGTTGTAACGTTCCGTAGCAATTCATGTAGCACAGATTACAGTCTGCGTTGCTTAAGGTTGATTTACACTCGTGTTTTGACACCTCCAACGTTTATTGCCTGGGATTATGACACATTTTATTAGATTTTTTATTATGACGCATTGATTTGTTAGATGTTTTTTCTTCGTAAAATATTGTTTAATAAAAAAAATAGAATACAATGATTTGTGATCGGAGACTTCTTCTTGCGAGAGCCTGTGTTAGAAGTCTCCGCCCTTCCATATAAGCTATTGTTTTCATTTAAACGAAATTATAGTAATGTCTGTAGTATCTGATGATGTAAATTGTAAATAGTGCGAGTGAACGCGTGTGCACAATAGTTTTTTTATTTCTATTATTTAGGAAACCTTTAAAACGAAAGCTACTCAAAAAATAGGTACGTGTTATCTGATTTTGCAGTCTGACTTATCATTTCTGCATCATGAAAGATTAACTGGAGGAGAACGCGTGTTGACATTAACTTCACCTATTGTGTAAAACTTTATTTGCAATATTTATAGATGGAAGACCCGTTAGAAAGCGATTGCTGCCGCCATCAGCTGTAAGCTGGCCTAAAATAGATTTGAATTTTGTTTTTAAATGTGTGGTGCACTGCCTTTACATTGCCTTTTCTACAATAACTAGATTTTAAGATTAACATCTTGAGTCCTACTTAACATTTAATTTATGAGAATTATAATATTATTTATTTAGTTCAGCACGAATTAAAAAGCGTTTGGTTTTAAAAACCGAAAATACATTAACGTAAATTAAAAACATAAACAAAATACGAGTATGCGCCTACACATATCGCCGATCGCGTAGCAAGCGTCCGGTAGCGTAGCACGCCGTAGCAGTTCGTAGCCGCTTGTAGCACTCACTGCCGTAGCAGAAGCCATTTGATGAATATAATGACTCCCGCCCAAATTAGCCTTTCTTGTATCAAATAATGGGGTGTGACAGGCGGACGGGCATACGATGAGCCTACAAGCAAGGGTACCGTTTTTAGGGTTCCGTAGCCAAATGGCAAAAAACGGGGCTCTTATTTCGTTTTAAATTGTGGTAAATATTCTTCATGTGTATGAATTAACACTTATATATAGGTAGGCGGATTATTCTCATAAAAATGTCATTACCGTAGTAGTTTTAGGAACATTAGAATCTTAAAATTTTGCGATTACTCGTTTACAGAAGCTTGAGTTTGCTATCTTATTTTGAATACTCCGTAATTTTACATACTTTTTTTGTGCAGTCTGAGGTCTTCCTAGATTGCAAAAACTTATTATTTAGGTTAAGAAACCTAAATAAGTTTATTATAATAATAAGTTTATTTAACTATTATTAAGGACGGGAACTAACGCAAAGTTTATTTTTGAGCACATCATCATCATCATCATCAACAACCGAATCAATTTAATGCATTACTTGTGAGATATATTGTGTTTTAATGTGATTGCCAAGTCAATAAATGAATAACGGACTAGGCAAAACATGGATTTCACCACTTTTTACAAGTATTGTTTTTGATGGGATTATGTACTTACTGCCTGAAGTTACGGCTGCGTTACAGAATTCGTGGTCACAAGCGGACTGCGGACAAGCGGACAGTGCTCGCTTGCTGCATTTATTTATTATGAATAAATAAATAAAATAGTATCTGTCAATATACTTACTGTCCCACTGCAGGGCAAATTTCCCGGCCAATTCAACCCGGGTTCGATTCCCGGCCAATTCAGTTTAGGAAACTACATTTTCTAAGTTTTCTTGGGCCTGGATGTTCTGGGTTGACGCCCCTAGTTCATTAACGTTATCTGGTACTCATAGTTCAGGGGTTGCCCTAGTTTGAGACCAGGTTGATTGGTGTGATTGTCTGACGCATTTATAATTATTAATAACTAATATAAATAGTTAATTTGGTAAATTTCTCATGTATGTTTGTAGCTACCTACCTATTTTTTACCTTCTATACAATTAATAAAGAGGTACGCCTCGGCCTGTGGCTGACTGACTGATCTATCAACGCACAGCCAAAACTACTGGACCTAAAATCATGAAATTTGAAACATAGGTAGTTCTTATTATGTAGGCGCGCACTAAGGAGGGGTTTTGCGAAATTCACCCCCTAAAGGGGTGAAAGGGGGGGTTTACGTTAGTATGAAAGTCTTTCAATTTAGATGTTAGAGATTTGAAAATTTGGATTATGGTTGGTGATCAAATGTAAGTATAAACCTACTTTCGACATAACAGCTGTCTTTCTTGCCAATGCTATAAAAATATTGTACCGATGATGATGTTTGTAACGCAATGGATACAAAACGCACTTTTCAAAAGGGAAACCTAAGAGTCCAGGCGGGTCAGTGGGCAGTGGGTAGCACTTTATTCCTGGATTCAATCCCCGGGTCAGGTCATAAATATCAGAGTTTTCTTTTATTTTTATGTGATAGTTAGCAGACGAGCAGGCGGATCACCTGATGGTAAGCAATTGCCGCCGCTCATGGACACTTGCAACACCAGTGAAGTTACAAGTGCGCTGCCAACCTTTTATCCCCTTCCCCCGGGTGGACCCCGGTAACCTCACTCACTCGGCGAAACACAGCACAGGGGCTGCTTCACGCCTTTTTTCTGTTATGAAATTCTCAGTGTGTCCGAAATCTGGAAGATTGCGGTTTTTTACCCCCGTGCCTTGGAAAGCACTTAGTGCTATGGGTCCTGTGCCTGAATCCCTCTTCCGTCCGTGTCATACTGGTGTCCCATATAAGGTTAAGGGAATAGAATGCACTGGTGTCTGTGCACACACCTATGCACTATAAATGTCCTGCGATGGCTTAACGTTAAATTGACTGCCATCGCCGAAAGGTCGGTTGGAAGGTTTTTGACTGCCGACGCCCCTCAGATGAACTCCATCTGTCAAAACATTCTTGTCACAAAAGCTACAACCAACAATGTCGGACGTGAACCTAATAGACAATATTATGACCAAATACTCCCAATTATATAGACAATTATTATCAAGATAGCAGAGGTCGCGCCGCAATTAAAAAAAAAACAGAAAAAGCCGAACAATAAGCGACCGACATCGCGCCGATCAAAAAAAAAACAAAAACAATACTGGGAACAACGAGGCTGTGGCAGCCAATAGTCGTTTAATGAAAACCGCTTTCGAAGTAAAAAGAGGTATGTATCTGGCATATCGAAAAATGGTCGGAGAGGCGCTCAAAGCGCTCTGATTACAGGCACCGTCTCGTCATTATCCCACCCTGTTTATTTTTCCGAAGATTAGCTGGAGTGGTGTGCGATTGGCGGGGGTCGACGTGGGGGGGAGAGGGCGGGGCCTGCCACGGCCACGCCCCCGCGGCGCCGCGCCAGTGTGCCGCCGCCGCGACCGCACGCGCACGCACGTGATGACTCCCAACCCGTGATAAGATGCTCGATATCAAAAGCTCTGCCGACTACCTGAGTCGGTCGGGCACTTTTACCAACTTCTCTATGCTGTTTGCGGGTGAATATCTCTTTTTGATCGTCAATTTTATTAGTGTATATTTAAAAAATGGGTCTCAAATAGTGCAAATTATAGGCTATTTTGATGGAGTGTTTGTGATAAAAGTGCCGTGTTGTGTGGTGTTCACAATTGCATTTTAAACGTGTGATCTAAATTTCTATAATAATAATCTAAGTATTTTACTATCATAATCTGCGGGCACGGCATTGCCTCCGCCAAATCGAGCAAGAAAAACGATTAAAAACATCTGCAACTAACTCAACAACTCTATTTTAGAGTTCCTTAAGTAGGGACTGAATAAATTAATAATCGACTTGATATTTCATGGATGTCACAATTTTTTACGATAGAAAAACTGACAGATTGCATGTCTTGGTTTTTTGACAAATATTGTTTTATAGGGTGGTAGTTAGTACAGAAACTGGAAGATATTTCTGTAAATTATTCTACAGTGTTATTAGCACTGAATTTATTTTTCTTATACATACCTTCACCAATTCCTAAAAAACAAAATATTTATAAATAGTATTTTTAGATACTATTTCTTACTTATATTAAAACAAACAAACAACTAATATTGCAACCATAAAAATATGTATAATACGAGTATTTTATTAATCTGTATAAATTAACTAATAAGAATGTCGATCGCTTTTAATCTCTCCTAGTAATCTCATTACCTCTAACACACTACAGCTATACAGTAATTTATTTCAGTGCACAATTTACAATTTAAATACATACTTATTTTAAATAAATATTGGTAATTTGTTGGTAATTAACTTTGAAACTTAGGTACTCAGGCGCATGTAATTCTGATAATTAAGGCTTGTACATGCGCCAACGGCCTTGAGCATAGAGAGTACTCGCGCTCGCGTATATCAAAAAACAGAATATTATTAATTAAAAAATTATAAAGCCATGAAACAAGAATTCCTCGTCAGGGATTGTAGTGTACATTATATTCTATTATATATAAAAAAATCAGTCATCTGAACTGTTTAGTTTCGTAGTTTATCCAATATTTTGCATAAAATCGATGTTTACGTTATATTTTTTTCCTAATGAACTATAAACATTGAATAAAAATCCTCGTCAGAAATTCAAGATCGAAATCCAGTCTATAACATGTATTTTTTTTTAGGTATCGTTCTTAACGATTTACCGAGTTTAAACATACACAAAAGTGCCCAATCCGCGCATGTACAAGCCAAGCTGTAAAACTCAGATCAGATAAATAATCCGTCCGCCTGCTCCGTCCGTGTTATCCGTCTGCTCGTCCGCCACCTACCTACCTATCGCTTAAAAAAATATAGTATCTAAGCTAGTTTAAGAAACGTGAGGTATGCTATTGAGCTAACTAACAGGCATAGAACATCTTGACAAATTTTAATGGAGTAAGAGTAAATTAAAGTCACTCCAATGTAGCTAATCAGACTTTTTTTTTAATAAGATAAAAAACTTAATTCTCCAAATTAATAAATCAGAAGTATTAGACGTAAGACTTGAATATGCTAATAAGATGAAGTAAGTGTTTCTTCCCAAAAGTTACAAAAAGAAAAAAGGTCCGTGTTTTCCTTTTTCCTTCTGATGTTGGGGATCGTAAAAACTTTCATATCCCCTATTTTCTGAAGTATTATTTATTATACAAACTGTCAGAAATTAGAATATTGTAATTGAGGAAAAACTAATAAGGTACCTAATATTCTTAATTGTAAGAAAATATGAAGACGATGCGCGTGCGGTGCGGTCGCTGGTATTATTTATATAATAAATCTTTTATTCTTAAAAAAAAACTAAAAATAAAGAGGAATAAACTTTAGTATTTTCGTGGGTCGATTCCCGGATAAGACAAAATGCATTTAAGAGTTTGTAAAAAATATTAAAAAACAGAAGAATTTTTCGTGTTAGTGAAATAAGCAGACTTTTATATTTTGTTTTCTGATACTAGAATAACTATTTATTTTGGTTGATAATATAATTCCTAAAATTTGGTTATATTGATTGGTGACTGGAACATCGGACGTTTATTTAAAGAAACCTGTGCCGAAATTCAACAATGTTTAGCACTCAAGTTAGTAAATAATCTAAAGAATTCAAGACAATGCCCATCTAGGGTCTTTATTTATTTTTTACTTTGTATTAACGTCGTAAGGCCCATAAGCCTGTTAAAAGGCATAAAACAATTGATTTTCCATTGTGTCTGCTGTCTGGGTGTTACGACGTTAACACTAAGTTAAACTAACTAAGAACTAACCTATATTGACTCTACATATACCTAACAACTCGATAATGACTGCACCGAACCTGATCATCTTTGATTTGTTGAAATTGGTTCGCCCAAAATAGCAGAAAATCCAAAATATTACTTACCTACGTTTCTAAAAAAATGTCTAGCTTTAGTTCGGCGGAAAAACAAGAAGTCGAAAAAACCTGCACGTTTTGAATAGTCTCGGTACGTGTGAGCATAATCTGTAGGTACACTTGCTTTGTTAAAACCCAAAAGTTAAATTTCGCTTGCAACAAATCTCGGTTTTAGTCAGTCATACGTCAATAAGGCTTAAACTGGCAACCCTCCCGCGAAGTGTCACATAAACAGACATATTATGTCTGCCTGCCAGTTATGGAACTTTTTGATGCAGACATAATAATATGTCGGCCTGCCAGTTTAAGGGTTAACTCAAAATCGGAGAAAAATAAAGGAATTTCTTTCCCCGGCGGCGTATTGTGCGTGTTTGAAGGAACAATCATGGCGCTTATTACGGACACCTCGAGGAGAGGGCTTGGAGTGCCTTCATCCCTCAATGCCCACCTTTTAGGGCACTCGCGAGACGGGTGTAGTGAATAGCACTCTAAATGGAAACCCGAAAATATTTTGAATATCACCCTTTTGCGAAGGTGTGCAAATACAATTGACACGATCTTTATTAACTGTGCTTTCTCGAAATGCCTTTACAAATAGGGACAGTCACTATCGTGAGGTAATAAAGTCTACATTTACAGTAAGTAGTTTCACGTATGTTTTTCTCTACTTTCCACCACAGCTTAGTCACATCCTTTTTTATCTTAGACTTGATTTTTAAAGGTGTGTTTATGCTGGAGCTAAATTGAATTAAGCAAAATTTAAAAAACCGGCCAAGTGCGAGTCGGGCTCGCGCACAAAGGGTTCCGTAGCAGCAAATATAATAAACTTAACCAAAATTACAGTTAAATCAATCTATCTCAAAAACTATAAGAGATACTTTGATCAAACCAAAAATCGTTGAAAGAGTTAATTAGCATGCATCACCTCTATTTTTTTTAGAATTTTATACCCCGTAGTTATAAAAATAGAGGGGGGGGGGACATACTTTTTACGACTTTGAGAGCTGATATCTCAAAAACCGTTCACTTTAAGAAAAATGTTTTTCAGAAAACTTTATATCATTTTAAAAGACCTTTCCATTGATACCCCACACGGGTATGTACATCGAAAAAAAAAATTTCATCCCTCAGTTACATGTATGGGGGGCCCCACCCCCAATTCTTTTTTTTACTATTTAGTGTCATATTTTTGTAGCGGTTCATACAACACATATTCCCATCAAATTTCATCACTGTAGTACTTATAGTTTCCGAGTAAATCGGCTGTGACAGACGGACAGACGGACAGACGGACAGACGGACAGACGGACATGACGAAACTATAAGGGTTCCGTTTTTGCCATTTTGGCTACGGAACCCTAAAAATAGAACGAGTTGCCGTCGCATGTTTTTCCTCTGTCCTACAATATGGACTCCTTCAAACGAAGCCAGTATGGCAGTGCCAACGGATGTGTTGCCGTGCCGTCGCGTCCGTTGTAACTGCAACGTGGGTTCTCCTTTTGCTTATCACCAGGCTGAGGTGAGCCAATATACTGAGCCACTATAAAAAAAATAATTAAAACGAAATTATGTGACTTATGGCAACAAGGATCTTATAAGTTCGGTTATTGATTACCTACTCATCAAATTTTTTAAATGTTTTAACCACTTTAAATACCCATCATGTGATCCACATTTTCAAACAGACGCTGCTTTACGTCGGTCCTCTGTTGCCATTGGTTTACTCCGGTCGAACCTGCCCATTCATGCCGAAGCGTGGCTCTCCCACGATTAAATACATAAATAATAATAATGAATATATCCTGGTAGCAACATACGACGAATTTATAATGAACTCTGCAATTTGGAAATGCGATTATGTTTCCTTTACGATGTGTTACCGAAAAGTATAATAGGTAGGTACTCGTAATAAAATGCATCGTAAATATATTTTAAGCTTTCGCGTTTGCTTGTGCCCACAGCTGTTACACTACAGTTGAATGTTCAGCTATAAATAGTTGAATATGCCTGCAATATGTAATGACTGTATTCGGGGCTCAATTGAGTCAAAATAATAGTTTCGTTTTTTTTATATGCCATCGAGAGGATTATACAATTTTTTTATGTGATAGGTAGCATATGAGCAGACGCATCACCTGCAACACCAGTTGAGTCACAATCCAATCTTTAACCCCCTTTCCCGACATTGGGCCGCCTTCAAGCCGGTGTTCTGTGAGGCCGTGATATCATTCTGGTCGAGCCGGCCCGTTCATAACAAAAACATTCCCAACCTAAGCTTATTTTTTGTTACGAAATAAAAAATAATACAGAAGATACCTACCTACCTACCTACGAAATTCGCTTGGAGCCACAATAGATAAAATAATGGACTACAAAACTGGACACGTTTGAGGACGGTCCAAATTGAGCTATGGATTATTTTTTACTTTTATTGGCGAACCGCCAAGAAAGATAGAAAAGAAGAGAATGCTCCAATAAAATTCTTGGAATCTAGGAATGCTCAAAGGGTTCGTAACAAGCATAACGATTTTTTTCAAATAGGAAAACATATCTTCATATTAAAAGCGGCCAAGAGAGACTCGCCCATGAAAGGACCCGCGGTAGGAAGTGACATTTGTTTTATGTTTGTGTCATGAACACTTGTATACTCTGCGGCATGAGACAATAGCGATGACCTTGAGTACGCCAATTTTAGTAGAAAGTCTTCTTTTTTACAAGTGCGCAAACTAACGGTCATCTCTATTGTTAGATTTATCACACGTCTGGATGTTTGTTTCGTTTGTTGTCTGTGGCCTTACCATGAGTTCGAAATACTACCCTCGCTATCCAAAACTATTGTCCTGTCTCTTTCAAATGCATCACAATGAAAGAGACAAAGCGATAGTTTTCGATAGCGAGGATAGTATTTCAAACTCATGGTAGTGCTACTTATATCTGTAATCCAAGTGCTTAAGTTACTTAGTACGGAGTCAAATCAATACGTGAGGTGTTGTGTGTTTTTTTTATTATTACTGTCGAGCTAATGGTAGAAATACGCACTTAAATTTTAAAAATCAAGAGGTACATGCAAACATGTTACCTCGAGGTTCGAACCCTGGTATGGAAGACGCGTTCTTAGGCAATGAGCTACCATCGCTTTCTGTATACATTTTTTTTGTTGTCCATGGGGAATGCTTCCATAAACATACCTTCCTGCCGAGGGGCATGCGGGTTTTGTCGGGCTCTCCTCCGGCAGCTTCGGTAGAATAACCACTAAACCCCAGCGACGCTCCTCCATCGCTATAGGTAGTGGAGAGGAGACATGAGTACGGGCTGAAGAACCTTACCTCACGTCCCTCGCCAGACGTATATTTACCATCTACATTATAGCAATGTGGACGGTAAATTTGTTACATTGTAAGTTACATTGCGTGATCTCTTTCACTGTGGTCAAAGCGAACACGCACTGTAATAGCTAAGTACGGCTGTTTGCATCATACTCGACTGCTCCAACGAATAAAGTCCGATTTGCAATATTTTTAATATAAGATCGGACTTTCTGGTCCGAAGATAAAGGTCCGATTTGCAATATGTTTAATATAGGAGATCGGACTTTGTACTTTGGAAGAAGCGCATTACATACTTATGGAATAACCACGACCCTCACTAGATCGTCGGTCCACCTTGTGGGTGCCAGCCACGCCTTACACCTTGTGCGGGAACTCCTTGGATGCGCGTGGCATAAGACCGATCTGTGTGGAGAACATTGGGGAGGCCCTATGCTCCAGTGAACGTCTCTTGGCTGAAATGATTGATGATGATACTCATGTTGTTATTTTGTTTTCAGATGCGTCGTACAAAAGTTCATGGTCTTCACACGCAACGACACAGGGTTCACAAGGTATGTGTTTATACTAATAAGAAATTAGTTCCGTAGATTTTCTGCAATAGACACCATGGCCTTACAGAAGACCGGTGTGAAGGAGTGCCTTCGCTGTGCTTCGTCGACCGAAGGCCTAATTGGGGTCGATTGCGGCTGTGTTCCATTGTAAATCCGTCGTCTACTATCAATTATTTCTTTAGAAATACGGAAGGAACAAGCAAATTTAACCTCAACATATTTCTTTGTTTTGTATTTGATTGCCAGTAGACAGGGCCTTTTTCTGCCAGAAAGAAAGTTTTTTTTCGGCCGGTAAGAAGCAATGAAATGAACGGTCTTATTTTTCATTGGGACTTAAGTCGTTTTTGAATGAATGTTTTAAAATAACTCTTTATTAATTTAAAAATTAAAATAGAATAGTACCTTATACTGACTTACCTAGAATATTTTACTTTATTTTACATTTCAATTACCTCTCAAAAATACCAGTTTCACCAACTTCATTTGCCGTCGGTAAATGTTTCCACTGCAAATGACTAGTGCGACGAACGTGTAATTAATCATTTAACCTGTTAATAGGTACTACATTTCAGTTCCACAAATGGCTGTAAACTGTTCATTTCCTATTTACTTACTTTGGGAGTTAAAACAGAAAATTTAAACAATTTTGAGTTGCTTTTAATGTGGCATTGCTAGCGCAATTTAAGGTATCTTAGCATGCTATGGAGCTAGTTTTACGGAGTTTCTTAGAAGGATAGATAGAATCTGTTATATGGTTATCTAACAAAGACCATTGTGGACGACATAGCTTATTGAATCATGGGCAGTGGGCTGGCTTTATATCTATTGAACAACTCATAACACCAGAGGTAGGGGATTTTTCCTAGACATAATTATCTTCGACTTCTACGTGGACGAAGTTGCGAGCAAAAGCTAAAAAAAAATCTTAAATATTGTTAAGATCACCGGCCAATAATAAATACTATTTGAAAAGAGTAAGTACTGAGTTTCTTACCGGTGTCTTCTCAGTAGAAATCGACGTTCCGAACCACCTAGATTATATTATGTTTTTACATTCTTAAGTGTTCTGTATGGACCTAACCTGAGTAAAGTTTTTTTTTCTATTTCTACCATACGTGTTCGTTCATCCACTTGACATTGGCAGAATTGTGTCAGTCAACGGATACCTATAAAAACGAGAAATGAGAAAAGAGGAGATAAAAAGCAACCAGAAAGAAAAAAGATGCCTAAGGGTTTCTCAGTCACACATTGAAATTTTCCATTCCGTACCACATTGAAAGTTTCCATTCCGTACACAGATCTTTCCAAGATAGGCACCCCTACGTGCCAGCACGCGGCGCGCGCGTAAAAATCAAAACAGCGCTGCGCGCACGCTCCTCCGCCTGCGCGGCGCGTGCCGGCGCGCAACACAATCACCACTTAATTCCTTGATTGACAGTTACAATATTTTGCGAAGTGATGCAATATTCCGATGAATATCGCGTTATCCGAAGTTACTTTAGACGCGTGAGTTCATCACAAAGGGAGCAGTCGCGCGCGAATTTTGAATTAACTACTTTGTTTTAGAAACGGAGATATTCCCCCTTATTAGAGACGGAGACTAGAGTTAGTCATGGTTTAAAAATGATATTTTAACTTTTATATAAGTAAATGCAGCAGTAGATTATAAAATTTGACATTCATAAATGTTCTGTAAAGGACTTAAATTGAATAAAGATATTTTGATTTGATTTGATTTGAATGACAGATTTTAAACCAAGACTCATTTTAGACCACGTTTTGTAACAAAGAGGGATTCGTTTTTAAAAATAAAATAAAAAGTAAATATAATAAAATATTTTTATTCGTTTTAACAATGAAGCAGACTTAAAGTATAAGTGCGGCTGTTTTCACACTATATAGTATTGCTGAGCAGTTTGAAATACTTTGAACTAATTAGGTTAGTATGTAGTTTTAAATAAAACTTGACAAAGTGTTTTGAGTATAGTTTTAAAAACTTTCAAACCATATCCGTTAGCTCATACTTTTAAAGAGTGGCACGCAAGACACATTTTTGTGCATACTATTTTTTTTTGTCTTTATCGGATCAATTTTGTTTTTGTAGGGTTCCGAACGTTAAAGAAATAATCTGCTTTATTATTAAACCAGTTGGTTGTCCGTCTCTCTTTCTGTTCGTGTGTCGAGATCCTTTTGTAACGTGTGAAGGTATCGAGTTAAAATTAAAAATTATTTAACATTTCAGACATTAAACTATTCAAGGGAACTCAACTGTGTTAGCTTGTCTATCGTTTTATTTTAAATATGTGTTGACTCTCATATTATTAAACTTTTGTATATTCCCAATTCAAAACATAAAGAGGGATCAATTCCTCATAAACCATTACCTCCTTGAAAAAAGGGTGTTACGCGTATTAAAAAACGTCACGACTATTAACTCTTAATAGACCCCTACTCTGTACAAATCTGGGGTGTGGGGCTTATTCGTATTGGACCCACGAGTATTCACTGAATACTATTCATTGAATAGTTACTTAGAGACTTGAAGCTACTTGATCTCAGTGTTCTGGAATATTTTTCTTACCGAAAACTACAATCGGTCCTTTCAATTTGCATTAATAATTACTTAAATATAGTTATTAGCCCGCCCATTATTAGCCCGCTTTGACCTATAGATTCCTGTGCCAATACTCTATGGACAAGATGACAGGCTTGTACCAATTCATTAGTGTTCTAAATATACCTACCTAAGTCTACAAAACGTGTACAGTTTCAGAAAAGAAAGAGGTTTTTCTTATAAAAGAGACAGAAGTTGCTTTTGCACGAATTTTGAACTCTAAAGACGTCTCTAAGTGCTGCTCAGTATGTAGACGACTTACTTACTACGGGTCCCGAAACAAAGTCGTATCTTCAACATCATTTAATTTTATATTTTATGGTTCATAATTAATTCGCGTAAAGCTTTAAAATAGGATTAACGATATAATATAGGATTTATTTGTTAAATAATATTTAGAGACGACTTTGTTCTTGGGAACCAGGAACTATCTAATCTACTATCGCACTAATCGATTCAATATTTATCGGCATTTTTACTGATCCATCCCTAGGTTGGGGCTCGCGTCGTAATGTCCCTAGTCGGTCGTTACAAACGATTTAGTTGCGCCGCCCCGCTGGGCGATTATAAACGGGGAATAATCACAGTGTACTCGAGCGATCGATACATGTCGCATGCGGTAATTTTAGTAGAGAGTGACTCGCGATCTCGTTAGCGTAGTAGCGAGTGGTGGCACGCTAATCGTTCGTTGGTCAGATTGTGATAGGCATATCGTTAAAAGCTAGATCCATAATATAAGTACCACCACATTTTACATAATCTAAAGCAGTAAATTATTGAGTATAGAGTATTTCCATTTGGTGCAGACAATGTGGCGTGGTGGAGCGCTCTCTTCTGATACAAAATAATTAAACCCAGAACGCCGGTTGTCTACATCGCAAGCGTAGTCGGTTTAGGCTACGTTAAACATGCGCATACACAGATCTCGGTGTGTTTTGGAGTAAGTGACAGAGACAGACATATGGACCGATATAATATACGGCTTTAACGAAATTTTCGATAGCTATGTGAGCTAGAGTCCACTTTATCTGTTTAGTCTTTTTGTGCTTCTGGTATTCAACATATGGTCTCGTGTCACCGTGTTGGGTCTGGACCTCTCACTTCTCAACTTGCTGGTCCCATTTTTAAAAAGAGGCCTATTTGACTGCCGATTTCTACCAGGACGGAAATGCTACCTAACTTAGGGTAATGGCAGCTCAATTTAACAACCTATCACATAAAAATAAAAGCATAATATCTGCCACAAATGCATGTTTATTAGTATACGAGTATTGACTGGCCAGATGACGTATTTGGTAGAGCCTGTCTCATACGCAGAAGGTCGTGGGGTCGATCCGCCATCCTGGACAAAAATTCGTCTCATTCAGTGTCTGGATGTATTATATGTATTTAAGTATTATATTTGTGATCCTCTGTTTTCTGTAATCTGTAACACAAGAGCGTAAGCTGCTTATTACGGAGTCAGATCAATGTATGAGATGTTGTGTGAATTTTATTTATTATGTTGTTATAGATTTATTTTATAGTTTTGATCTATAAATCTCTAAGAAGCAATCTCACAATTTTGGCTGGGAAATTACCTCAGTGGTCTAAAAAATTGACTTAATTTCCCCGACACCCTAATAGCCCCCTTCACTTGACCCCACACTCACCCCTGCCTTGCACTGAACTTGAATACATAACCTCTGCCATTATAAACTAACAGTTGAACGCTAAGATTTAATCCTGTGAGGGCGGGTAACGCGTTTACGAGTTAAACTGTACAAATTAGTAGTTAATGATTTTTGCATTTGGAAAAAGTAATTAAGTTCACCTCTCTTTCTTCTCATTAAGTTCTCTTGGCATTGAGTTCGCTATTGTACTTAAGTTATTTGTTTTAATTGAGGTCATTCAAGATGACCTCTCTCCGCCTGATGGTAAGCGGCCGTGAGATCCAAATATGCAAAGCATTTTGTGCAAAGAATATGAATAAGCGACGCTCTTTTATTAGTCTACACTTAATCTTTAGGATGCTCTCACTCACACACATCTCAGCGTGTCTTTCCCAGTTGCACCCAAAGATGTCGACTGAGCCCGATGTACAGTCGATAACTGTATGATGCACTTTGAGGCGGTACGGACTTTGCGTCAGAACTCTATGAATTTGACACCATACTGTTCTGACGCGAACTCCGCTCAATAGTGAGTATAGAGTTTTTGACTTTGATCATCTACTTTTGCTGTTGACGGTACCTATGTGTAAGTCATTAGCGAGGATTCGGGTCGTCATGCACCTATGGGTTTATCAAATCTATGTGCGTATTTCTACCATTAGTTAGGAAGTCTTGGAGAAATCTGCACGTTTCAGATAGTCTCTGATATGTAGCCATGGCCTATGGTTCAGTTTGTCTTGTTCTCGTTTTAACAAATTCGCTAAATCCTGAATCCATAAACTGGGCTCAAGACCGAAAAATGTTTACTGTTTAAGTTGTGTTTACTTTTTTATTACCTGCTAACAATACTATAGATTTTTTATTTATAATTTATCTATTGATTGGCCAAGAACCAATATTATCTTCTAAATGCAGTTAGCTTATCAGTGTTTTTTGATAATTTTGTTAATGTTCATTTGTAGGTTAAAACTGTTAGCTATTCTAAGAAATAAAATAAATCATTTTAGCGCCTCGCATATAAAAATAACGACGCTAAAAGTTGGGTCACCAAACAGCTCAGAAAATAATTCAGAAATGGAAATTCGAAAACCAAAACGGGATTGAAAGCGGAACGGCGGTGGCGGCTACAGAAATTAGCTGAAAGTGGCACTTGCTCCTATCTACCGCTCTCTTCACTCTTAGGCCTTCAGCAAGCGAGAGAGCGAGACACAACCTCGAGGAAAAACCATTTCAGGCGTCACAAAGAAAACCATAAGTTCCCTATTGTTTTGTGTTGTACAGAGCGGAAGGGAGAGGGGAATATTATGTCGAGTATGACGGAAAGAGATGGCTGCAATTGAGAATAAAGCTCGAGGCGAGCCCGCATATCTCTGGATTCGCCCTTTGTATTTTGTACATAGTGCCAGTGTTAAGAATCGATTTTGAATTCAGTTGAACTCGAGCTTGTACATAGCAAAGTTAATTTCGTATTGATAATTAGGAGCGAAAAAACGGTATAACTCCAAAAACAATTTATAGAAAAAAGTTGCAAAAATTTTTCGAAATAAAATCATAAGCCATTGTAAGTTCGCGCAACAGTAGTCATTACTAAATATCCGGCTGCCGGCTTTGTTTATGTCAATTCATATCAGTATACAATGTTTTTGTGCATAAGAGTCGTTTGCTACCCCTTACCTATTATAAAGCAGACACTAACGTTAGTCGTTTCAAAAGAGATGCTTTCACTTTAATAAAAATAACTGCATTCCAGATCTGTTTGAGTAAGTTATAAGAATTCCCATTATTACAAGAACGTTTACTCAATAAAAAGGTACGCGTAATATTATATTGTGTGTAATAATTTGAGACCCACACTTGGGCATTCCTTGTACTATACAGTGTGTTCAGTAGAAAACTTATTCATTAGACGTACTTATTCGTACATCTATGGAGATTTTTGATGAACCTTACTTGATTTTTTCTATACAGGGTGTATTTGTAAACACTTACATCCCTTTAACCACGTCT
Organism: Cnaphalocrocis medinalis; assembly: GCA_014851415.1. Taxonomy (NCBI): domain Eukaryota; kingdom Metazoa; phylum Arthropoda; class Insecta; order Lepidoptera; family Crambidae; genus Cnaphalocrocis; species Cnaphalocrocis medinalis. Next base: position 5,493,031 of record CM026273.1, on the reverse strand, counting down.
TTCTACCAACCATTCTCAACAATATGTTTTCTACAAATTAAAAAAAATCGTCCAAAATGTTTTCAACTCCCCATACAAAATGAACAAATCACGTTACTGAATTTGTATGGAAAGTTGTCATTTCTACGTATTTGTAGGCCTCCGAAGCGATTACGTTTGAATGGAAATGTAGTTAGCTCGGTTTATGTGCTGTCCAGTGTAGGTTTATTAAAGTAACTCATCATTATCATTTCAGCCAATAGACGTCCACTGCTGGACATAGGCCTACCCCAAAGTTCTGCACACAGATCGGTCCTGTGCCGCATCCAAGGGACTCCCGCGACCTTCACTAGATCGTCGGTCCACCTGGTGGGGGGCCTGCCACAAGTAGGCAAAGTAACTATCTACGTTAAAAACATGGACGATTCAGCAATACAAAATAAGACGAGCTATAAATAGATAAGTGCAAAATTAGAAGGGAACTGGTCCCCTCGACAGCTCTGGGTGACAACTCGGCAAATAGTGTATTTCGGCAATCCTTTGATCTCACTTAATGAGATATCTAATCTGTGGTCGCGCTTATTGAAATGAAGTGTCAGGAGGGTCGGCGCGGGCGCTGCAGGCGTTAAAACAACATTTCAAAGGACGATGGGGGATGAAAACGGTTTGATAAACAGTAGGCTTGAACATTTTCGTTTGCCGCTCTTTGTGTGATTCTACCGGTTGGTAGCAAACATGCCATGTTTGATCAGAAAGTATGAGAGCGATGGTAGCTCATTGAATAAAAACATACGATGACATAGACAGACACACACAAACAGACAAACACATGTGTAGACAGACACGTCAACTTATAACGTCGTTTTTGCTTTGGGGGTTAAAAAACTACTGCGAATAAGCGTCTCGTAAGAGCATCCGTGTGTTCGTCTGCCACCTATCACGTAAAAAAATTTTTTTTTCTACTCCAAGGTTTTCAAAAATTACAGTGCAGAACAGGATATGTGCAAACACTATGAAAACTTTACCAACCCGACATTCTGATCTCTATAATCTTATTTTCTAGCCAAACATATTGGCTTTCACATCATAACCTTCCCTAAAGCCGAGATAGTGGTAAAATGATAGGGCTTTTACATGACGCGTGACCGCTGGTATCCAGTTACATGATCGATATGGCATAGTTGACGATGAATTTATGTCTAGCGCTTCTCAAACTGTGAGCAGTGATTTTGATACTTCCTACGTATAATGTTGTATCCCACAAAAATATGCAACCATGCATATTTAATAAAAACAATTTTTTTATCTGAAGAAATGTATGTTATCAAAATTCTTTCAATTAGTTTTCTTCGGGCTCCGTTTCTTGAAGTGAAATGACCATTCGTTCGCACAGAGAACCACGTCTATCCACGTCATCACGGACCCAGTAGCTAAAAAACCTCCTGCCGCTCTCACAGACGTCAATTAACTTTAATTGTCACTTCTGAAAAAAATATTGACCCTTACTTTATTACGTACTAGTGGCCCGCCCTCGCTTCGCTTCGGTATTTTTATTTTTTTAACGAAGTAGAATTCACAACAATCAAAGTAAGCAAAAATAAATTTTACTGATACTTATAGGTATTGATAATTTGGTGATCGTAAACCTTAATGAAGGAATCTCAAAAAGATTTGATTTAGAAAATGCTGAAAACTCTATAACTTTACTTTGTCAAATTTAATCAGTTCCCCCGTTCACCCATAAAGGGGTTGAATATATAGAAACTGAAAGCACCTCTTTAAAGATTGAAGAAAAACAACTTTTATAAAATTTCTATGCAAAGCCTAAATACCAATTTCAAGATTCTAGCTTCGAAAATGTCAATACTTCGTTTTAATCCCCTTTCCCCCCCTTTTTAGGTTGAAGAAAAAAATAACGAATTCACTTTCATTACATTTGTACGCAAAGCCCAAATACCAATTTTCATGACTCTAGCTTGAAAATTGACAATACGGCGTTTTATCCCCCTTTCTCCCCTTTTTAGGTTGTAGCAAAAAATACCGAATTCACTTTCATTACATTTGCATGCAAAGCCCAAATACCACTTTTCAAAGCTCTAGCTTTAAAAATGACGAATCTTCCATACGACGTTTTAACCCCCTTTCACCCCTTTGTAAGCTGAAGGAAAAAAAATGCTGAAATCACTTTCATTTAATTTGTATGGAAAACCCAAATACCAATTTTCAGGACTCTAGCTTTAAAAATAATAAATCTCCCATACATTGTTTTAACCCCCATTTCACCCCTTTATGGCTTGAATTAAAAAAAAACTAAAACAGGTCAATTTTTGTTTTTGATCATCAACCATAATCCAAAATTTCAAATCTCTAACATCTAAATTAAGAGACTTTCATACTAACGTAAACCCCCCCTATCACCCCTTTAGGGGATGAATTTCGCAAAACCCCTTCTTAGTGCGCGCCTACGTAGTAAGAACTACCTATGTTTTAAATTTCATGATTTTAGGTCCAGTAGTTTTGGCTGTGCGTTGATAGATCAGTCAGTCAGTCAGTCAGTCACAGGCCGAGGCGTTACCTCTTTATTAATAGTATAGATAGGGACTATTCATTATTTAGATCTAAATGCGGCAGTTCTTTTTTTCCTTTTCGGCTGCTACCGTATCTAAAGACACTCTTCAGACTTAATGCTGCCAATGTCGAGTGATTACAAAGACACGTATTATTTGATTGACCGGTGTGAATGCGGCAGTTTGATGATAACTTTTACATAGAAAAGAAAAAAAAAACGGTTTTCTTTTTAAAAGACTGGTGATACACTTGTGACTTCTCAGCTTCACATTGGTGTTGCAAATGTCCAAAATTATACTGCTTCCTTCAAACGATGTTGTCATACGAAAAAAAATGATAACACGTAACCAAACAGCCCCAGGTGTTTCCCTCGTTAATCCTATAATCCTTTTAGAATCACAAACCCTCGACGCTGCAAATTGTTTTATAATTAGCAGCCAAAATGCTCCGGGGAAGTACCAAGCATTCCTATAGATATTACCCACTTCTTTGAGCAATAGTGCCCCGGGGTGCATCACTTGCGGGTGCAAAATAGCCTTTATTTCCAAAACGTGAAGGTTGGGTGCCGTTGTGATTTTTTGGAATAGTTTTTCTTTGATGACAGCAAAGGGATTTCACGAGTAGTTAGGCGCAAAGCAACGTTTGCAGGGGCCTTTGATTTCTGGTGTATTTTTGATTTCATGTGTTACGCTTCGGTGTAGCGGTGATTTTGATGTAACATTGTCTCCCAATGCCTTCTTTTGAATGGTTCAGTCACACTTGGAGAAAAGTTTTTGTCTTGGATACGTAGAACTATACACAAATATTGGTTCATCAGCATTACTATGATAGATTAAAAATATCGAGCCCAAATGAGTGTCTACCAATGCATCCTATTTCTTAGTAGTGTCTACCCTCACTTCATTTCGGAACAATAATTTCTCTCTGGGCGTTGATTGCATCGCGCTAGAGTTTTGTCTTTTCGATTTGTTTGTCAATTGATCGATGTCTTCAGAACTTATCTATTTATAAATAAAATAATAACACATAGAATTAAGGTTTTCTTTGTTATCTGAAGAAACTTCGCAATAACTTTATGAATTGAAAAGAGTAACTACATACTGAGTTTCTTGCTTGGTGTCTTCTCAGTAGAAATAAAGTTCAGAACTATTATAGTCGTAGGTTATATGTTTTGACATTCATAGTATTCTGTATGGACCTAACTTGAATAAAAAAAAAATTATATTTCTATTTCTTGTAATTTGAAACTAGCGTCATCTTTGTGAATAATCACCAATTTTACTGCGATTTTCATATTTTTATGTTAACAATATAATAAGAAAGTATGACATCTTATTCACCTGCAACAGATTAGTTAGATCTTTTACACTACGAGTACATTAGCAAATATAACTATAGCAAAGACACTCGCAATTCCTTACAAAAACATTATTTCCAATCAAAAGAATCACCCGCTCAAGACCATCATTTTTTAAATCTTCAGCCAAAAAATCGCACACTGACAAAATCGCCTCAACGCTTTTCAATATTAGTACTCAATAACGGCGATTTTCCATCGCTGGCGGGCTGCCAATTTTATTCCTCCCTAATAATAATATTACTATGGGGAGGTCCAGATATTGAAAAAATCGGTAATTTGCCGTCTCTTTGTCCTTGCCCATTTCGTATTTATGAGTGATTGTTTTATATAAGCCATTTGAGACAATCGAGACAATTTGCTATCACTCAATGGAACGTGATTTTATTGAGATGTTAAAGATGGAATATCGGGAGGACGAGCAAACCATCTGAAGCTTCTTAATAGATTGATTAACTAATGTTTGAATGGTTCCTTTGCCTTTTGTGATAGATCTTGGATGTAGATCTTTTGATAGCAATTCTCACTCATTTATTTTGATATAATAAGGGAACAACTGCCACATGTCTTTGACTCTGCTATAACGATTATTGACAACGCCCTTTAGATGTATTGGTCTAAGTACCGGGTCCTGATCTCGGGGTCCCGGGTTCGATTCCCTGGGTAATTAAAAAGTAGGTTACAAATTGATCGGATATAGCTCGGGTTTCTGATCAGCAATCCGCACCCATGGTCGTATCTTTTACTATTTTAAGGAATAAAATACTCTTTTATCTCAATAAGTTGATTGGTATTTTGAAATCTGAAGCAATCATCAAACACCAAAACATGGTTAACATAGTATTATGTTTTGTTGCAGGCTATGGCAGCAATTCGTTATCAGCCATGTCGAAATCGACACTCGATGCGCACACCCATCTTCGTCAACCAGGTAAGTGCAACACTGTTTATTATGAACTAGTGGCCCGCGCTCACTTCGTTTCCAATAGATGGCGCTGCGAGTCGATTGAATAGCGCAAGTGTGACGTTTTCTTAGTATACATACAAATAAGCCGTAACGCGGAGCCTTGAGATTAACCTCTTCATAAATGTTTTAACTTAGCGCAGAATTTCCAATATTTTGACTTCGTATTCAGGTCGTAGCCATTTCATATACAGCATGAAAAGCGTTATGCCTTTGAGAGATGCTACTTACTTTCAATACTAAAATTAGCACAATTTAAATACTAACTTGAAGGAAACATTCCTTAATATTACTATATTATGTATAAATCAAATTTCGTTCAAAGTTTACGCTTACGTAAACTGATTTCAAAAAAAGATACATTTTTGTCTAAGTTAACCTTAAACTAGATTACTGCCTAAAATAACACAAGTGCTTCAGCTCCTTAGTACGGAGCTAGGTCAATGTATGAGATGTGGTTGTGAGAATTATTATAACTAGGTCTATGACGGCATTTAATCTGTCTTTAAGCCTTTTAATATAGCAAATCAGATATTTTTTATAAACCATCCTATTTCACTGCTGTCCTTTCACATTGTATAGGGGGCACCGAAATATGTCCTCCATAATGGACCCGGGGCCCAAATAGGTTTTATATGCCCTGGCTAACTGACCGTGGCGCAAACAAACCTGTTTGGAGAGGCCCTCGCAGACCGTGCCCATTCATACTTCGTTAGATATAACTCTGAGGTTCGAATTCTGAGATTTTGAGAGATACTCTTCATATATATTTTTTTTGCTTTTCGGGCTCTGTGTGTTTGACAAAAGGGTATTCATACTTACTAATATTATAAATGGGAAAGTGTGTCTGTCTGTATGTTTGTCTTTCTTTCACGGCAAAACAGAACGTGATTTTTAATTGGAGATAGTTGAAGGGCCCCATTTTAGGAAAGTGGCGGGCGCGAACGAAGCCGTTGGTAAAAGCTAGTTCTTTTATAAATTCATTAAAGTTACCTTGTTACTTATTATATTTGGTTCGGCCACGAGATATTCGAGTTTTTTTTGAGAATAGATTGGAGTTCTCATATTCAAAGGCTAAGATCCACTTCGGTGCCGACGTAGTAAGTAAGTCAGTTACTAATAATTTTATATTGAAACTAGTGACCCGCCCACACTTCGCTTCGGGACATTCCATACTGAACCAATTAGATGGCTATAACAGAGCTAGAAACAACTATAAGTCTGTACCTATAACATTTTTGGTGATCTGATACACGCGCTCTGTAGCTTATGTATACTCTAAGAACACAGGTCAATGAACTCTTCGATATTAATATCAGCTAGATCCAAATTTCTTGTAAATTTTTTGGCTCAAAAACTTTACTAAAATACGGCCGTTTTCCTAAAATTCATCCCTTGAAGAAAGAGATAAAACTATCTACCTTTACCATAGCTTTGGCCAAACTTCTCCCTCAATTCCTTAACATAAATAAACCCCCAGACAATCGCACTCCCTAATGAAGAGTTTTTCATTAGAGGCCCTAGTGACCGACGGCTTAACGATTAACTCATCCAAGTTGGTACGTGATCGCTTTGCCGAATGTCGACTCTGTAATTTGGCTGCCGACGATTAGCAGAAGAGAGATAAAAACTATTTCTAAATGGAGGGTTTTTGACTGGCTGGGTGGCGCATTTTGTAGTAACCCTGCCTCATACGCCAAAGGTCGTGGGTTCGATCCCCACCCTGAATAAACATTCGTGTGAGGAACACTTGTATTTTTCAGTGTCTGGGTGTTATTTAAATATTATATTTGTGATGCTCTGTTGTCTGATATCTGTAACACAAGCTACTTAATACTGAGTCAGGTCAATGTATGAGATGTTGTGTAAATTTATTTATTAGGTAGTATTTATTTTATCGTAAAGTAATAAAATAAAGAATACTTTTATTTCCTCTCGACGATTTATCCACATTTCGGCATGAAACCCTGTAAATCTCGTGATAAACTTTCACAAGATATAATTTGTGTGATATGATAATTTAAACCTTATATTATACTTACTTTAAAAGATTTTTGCCATTAATTTTCCTAAAAGCTCGTAGCTATGGCGTGACTGCTACGCGACGGCTACGCGCGACTACGGAATGCTACGAAGTGCTACGTGCTACGCCCATGGCGCCATGTGCAAACGAAACTTTTTCTTTTTAATGGAAGTGACATCCGATTTAGAAGCCAACAACATATTATATCAATTTATTTTAAGTCTATTCCTACGATAGAGATAATTTATTTGCAAAAAACAATGTAACAGAAATATGTAAGAGCAACATCACGAATACGATACACTGAGACTCACGGTTTCAATAGAATTATAGATATATTTTGGATAATATTAAATTTCTCACACATGTTAAAACCTTTCGCGTTTTATAATTAGGATTATGAAGTAGGATTGAAATTTAAAAGTAATTTGAAATGGCTTTTTATAGGTTGCGTTTTTATAAGTGGTTTTAAATTAATTGGACACCGCCAAATCCGAGCTTTGACCACAAAAATAAATCTACCGATCACCCTTTCTTCCAACTAATACCAACTTTCTACAACCACACCACCAAACGAAGAGTTCCGAGACGCCTTTTGTCGTCATCATCACAGCGTGTCATTCCCTGTGAAAGCCTTTGTGTCCCGCTGATCCGATGTTTGACCGCGCCGTGTCCCAACAATCACAGTGTCCCGGGGTGTCCCGGGGTGTCCCGACGCGTGTCGCGTACTCATGCGCAAACAACGCGAACGGCTCAATATTATCTAATGAAATCGAGAAGTGACGTCTCGCTCTTGTCAGGAGGGTAGGGCTGTCGGAGGAGTCAAATTTATTTTGTTTTCTTTTTGTAAAAGCCAAATAAAATATCAGCCTATATGCCGTTGCAGGCCAAAGAAATCAAGTCATAGATACAGACAGCCACACATCAGGTTACTACAATCTGTCAAATTTCTTCAATCGAACTTCACCTTTATGTCAAACGCGTTTGGTTCATTATCAACAGAGGAAATTTGACAGATTGTAGTAACCTGATGTGTGGCTGTCTGTACTATGATGGGATTAGGCAACACCGCAACGATACTAGCGCCGCTTATTGATTTATATTAAATGTAAGGATTATAAAATTCCAGCTATGAAAACATAAAGGAAACTAATAACAATTTTTAGGCACACTTTTGTAATAATTTCCTCTCTAAACCAAATGCGCAATCCAGGCAGTAAATTAGTGGAAATACTTCATCTATTGTAATCATTAGTTTACTCGTACTCGTACCTTATATTTTATTATTATTATGAAGAGTTTCTATGCCTTTGGTAGACGCGTCATAATTTTAAACAAAAAGACGATGTACCTATATTACGCGTATTACAGTGATACGGTCCTTCTGAAAACGTTTTTTGCATCACTATTGTACAGATTCACAGAAACTTTCTGCAATTTTCAAAAGGGAAACTACTGCGCAGCTTCTGAAGCGTACCATGAATTCAATTAAAAGTTCTGTTGGCCAGCACCGTAGCCGGCATTTTGCCAGCGTTTATTAGAGGCAGGGAACGTAGTCTCACTTTAAATCCTTTGTTGGTGGTCCAACGTTATACCACGTTGAGCTCTGAAACTAAACTGGCGAAAGGTGGCGGCGAGACAGAAGTTAGACCTCTAGCCGAACTGTCTTCAAGCTCTGTAGAAAGATTATTCCTACTACTTCAGCATTACCGTATTTATACAGACACAGACTTAGTAGGGAGTGAAAAAACGCACAGGAGAAAGAGCCCTTAGCTCACCTGGTGAGCGTCTCCCAAAATTTGGTCGGTAAGATTTGGTTGGTAGGAAGGACCATAGACTGGTGGAGAGACCAGCGTCTAGTAGCGCATTTATGACGGGCTGATTTCTTACATAGTATCTACCACACACAAACAATCGATGTTTCGGTCCAGCATCGCGGTCCAGTATGTTTCTAGTGGAGCCTTCTCACGTGCCTCAGTTTTGTGGAATAGTTTGTCTTACGACTTGCGCATTTTCAAGAGCGCCTGCGCCGAGTGAATGAGGGTACCGGAGGTCCAATCAGAGGGAAAGATGGTTAAAAACAGGTTGACAGCGTACATGTGACTGCACTAGTGTCTATTGGCGGCAGTAATAGCTTAGCAGGTAATCCATCGCCTCGTCTGCCAGCTATCACATAAAAAAGACGAACGTTATCCTTTATTGCAACAAATCAGTGACTCTTCTAATCTCGCAGATGGGCGATGTCACTTACCCGTGGCCTTCTTGCTCGTTTTTTTTTTTGTACTTTTTTGTGTGCATTTGTATCTCAGCTATCTACAGTTTATCCATTACGCCCTGCACTTACCATTGCCGTCAAACAATTGACAGCTAATTTAGTGGCACGCCACCTGACATGCTGACAAGACCTCAGCACCATAAAACAATATTATCAGAGGGCTGTTTGCGCGCGTTGGCGCCGCGCCCTGGGCTCCAAACACTGAGGGCAAACAAGGGAAGGCCGCGGCAAAGCGACACGCAACGACGCCCTCCGATGCGTGTTTGACTTTTGTTGATTTGTTGCTCTTTTTATGTAGGATGACGGAGGTTAGAGGCGATATGAATTTTTGCTCGACTGCGGCGGTTATGCGAGAGGTTTTAGCTTTTTCGAGACCTCGAAGTAGGCTTGTTGCCCACGCGCATATCACGAATTCGATTACTGCTCCCTTCAATTTAAATTAACTTGGACCGAAATTTACTGGAATCGTAATTCTTAGTACAGGGAAAGCTTGATCAATGAGAAAATTCGGACGCAAAATAATGTAAAATTACATTGCTAGATGGAAGTAATTTTTTTTATTGATTATCACTAAGTAAATAAAACAAGCTAACTTATCTGGAGTGTACAAATATTGATTTAATTTATTAGGACAGCCAATAAGATAAACACTGGCAATAAATATCTCGTATGCTCGTAAGATAGTAGAAACATTCAAGAAGTAAAGTATGAAATTGATCAGGTCCCAATCTCGGCTGATACTGCTACGGTACCTACATTTTAGCTTAATCGACGAAATCGTGAAATATTGCATTTCCAGTGTCTTAGCCGAATTACCCGCTCCTAAATGCAATAAAAAACCAATCAGAAATGAATCAAATAGTGCCATTATCTTCCAATAATCATACGTCTTTCGTCAAAATAGAAACTCGGAATCTGTGGGGTACCTTTATTGCGATGGGGCAGCAATCAGGGCTAATGGTAGAACGTAGGGGACCAGTAATGCACTGAAATCGATTAATTATCCTTTTATTATTATTTTATGACCCTGCGGGAGAAGCGCCTTTGTTGTGTGGAGATAATTCTTCGGGATTTTGGCAAGCACGAGGCAGTAAAACAATGTAAATGTAAATATACATGTAGGTACAGTTACAAGACAACCCTCGCCTTGGCATAGTCCCCGTATCCCGTAACAAACAGTAACAATTGCAAACATGAACCTCATTTTTGAGTCTTGAGTCACACTTTAGCTACCTTTTTATCACAATCATGAACATAGGCCTGTTCGATCGATTGTTGTGTAGCGCTCATATCGTGTATTGAGAATACTATTCTGTTATATATAATTTTGAAATTAACATCTTTTATTGACTCTACGTCCGCCCGCGTAGGTCACCTAAGGTTGGTTACGCATCTAGCTCTGCCAGCTATTTTAGTAAGATGGCTGGCAGGCTTGCGTAGATCGTCACTCCATCTGGCCGGATGGCGTCCGACTACGTTATCGAGACGTGGACTCGACTCCAGGATCTTGCTTTGTAGACGGTGGGGCGAGCTGAACTTAGTATGCGCGAAGTAATAAAGACTGACTGACTTCCGCCCGTCGATGGCATGACTGCCTACGACTGCAAACGCATACGAGGGACGGTTTGTTCTAGACACTAGAAAGCGCTTGGTGCGCACTCAGCTAGCCGCAAGACGTCGGCGTCTGCGTTACTCCATACAAACTAGTTTGTGTGATCCATTGGCACACAAACCACACACACAACACAGTAAGAAGTTGGCAGCGATTTTTGACTTTACTGGTGTTGCTGGTGGCTATGGGCGGCGGCAATCGCTTACCATTAGGTGTTCCGTCTGTTCGTCTTCTGCATTTTTGCCCGTCGTGTGCGATAATAGTGTAAGATGCTATAGTTTGCAGAGAACTTGTCCGGCCAAATTCCCCGTGCCTTCTGCGAAGCGGGAAAACTGACTTCATAGAAGTCATTTTTACCAATTTCTACCATCCGCTTTGTAACACCAGTGGCACTTTATATACTATCAATCGTCAAAGTGACGAGGCATCATTGGACCCCTACACAGATATTATCGCGCCGGGGGGCTTAATACTCGTTAGCAAATAAAAGCTAAAGATCAACGACATTATAGCACTTGCGAGCTATTTGTTAAACAATCTGCCGATCTAGTATTGATAAAATAAATAATAAGATTTTTTATTTCTTATTTTAAGCTTAAGTAGACATTAATAAAAAAAAAAATACGATTAAATAGGTAACAATCTATTTTCCAAAAATATACCGTACCAACTAGACCAGTACCAATACCAATATATGGCGCTAGAAGTCGATTACATCGCGCAAGTGTTTCGAGTTTTAGGTTTACCTAACAGGCTTGACGTGGTCTATGAGATTAACCAGTTTACAAATTGTCAAAAATGTTAAGCAACAAACCCCTCCGGTACACCTCAAATTATCCTCACATTTCTACCTTCAAAAATAGTCACAGACACGAAGGCTGAGCCGCCCCCGGCAAAATGACCAGCATTATTGATCATCATCTATCTACGCGTCATAATTGGCATACAAATTCGCTCTTTGACGCCGCACACGAGGGAGTGATTTGCTCTTTTGTACCTCACGCATTAACTCCTTCTAGCCGTCATCCCCCACACTACACCCGCACACGCAAAACAAAACCCTATCTCAACGCACTTGAGCCTATTTCTCTCGACACACCAGCACTTCACGCTCGACCGGCAATTTTGGATTTTCAGCTGAGGAAATAAGACTGCTTTTGTCGAAAAATAACACCAGAACGCTTATGCGTATCAAAGGATAATGCGCTGTGTTGCGTGCGACCAAAGTCTGATTTGGAAGTTGCGTGGAAGGGTGGTTGTTAAGATTAGTGCCGAGAATGGGTAAGTAATTACTGCAGAAAGGCTAACATGGTGAGGTTCATTTGGCGGCGCCAATCAGTGGAATGTCCGAGGGTGCTTGAAGGCGATCGCACTGATTCGGTCGAGAGCAAATATTTGACGGCAACGCTTTGTTTGGGTGACCTCTTTTAAGACGAACGGAACCGGCCTTTTAACCCCAATGCATAGTGGAAACAGAAAATGCTCACTAATCTTACGGTGAGCCAAAATTTCGTACCTAAATCTATGTAGTTTGGAAAAAATGTTGGGGACTTGAAAGACACTAAAAAGTTCAGAGCTTTATAAATGCTCGATATTGTTCAGGTGGTTAAAGGAATTTAAATGTCCATAGATACATCCTGTAGGATATTGATCATTGTATATTTTTTTGGGCTAAATTGGCCACAGATTCAGGGGGTACATTTTGGAATTTTGGATGCCCCTGGGGTGATAAACACTCCAATCCAATCCGTGGATATCCCAGGGTAAATCTTCAAATTTGCCTCTACTTGGATGACATTATAATAATGTCCCACATCAGTTACCCTCTCAAAAAGACAACCGTCAAAAGCGATCAGTCATGAAGACAAAATTACCATAGCACTCCACAATAGCCAATCCAAGATGTTTAGCGTCACCTCGCAACCCCACTTAGAGCGTTCTGTATCAGAAATATTCACAATAATGTTAAATCGAGGGTGGCTAAACGACGCGGGGGCTATAGAGGCTTGATTATGATCGATGTTCGAGGTGACTCCGATGGTGACTAAATGGGTAAACTATTCAAACGTCACGTTTGTGGTGTTAAGATTGCCATTTAGAGAATGTACGAGTAAATAAATGAATCACACACAAGTGCTATCTTATTTTTTAAATCGCCATAAAATTAAACGAGCCTATAGGCCTTCCTAAAAGGCCGGCAACGCATCCGCACTCCTTCTGTTGTAGCTGACGTCCTTGAGCATCGGTGTTCACTTACCATCAGGTGACCCGTTTGCTGGTTTGCCTTCGTTTATCTTAAAAAAAGAATACGTCGTTCGCAAGCTACGCTTCGACATGAATGGGCCTGCTCGACCGGACTGATACCACGGCCTCATAGAAGACCGGCGTGTGGCTCGGCTCTCCCACGGTTCAAATATCGCATCGTATATATGGGTGCGTCTACACGAAATTTTTATTTGATTTGCCATTATAAACAGGGAAATGTACAATTGATTGCACATCCTCCACAGAGACACCAACTCGTAATTGCAAATCGTATACTGTACCTGCGAATCAAAAATCAAGTTAGTCGCTTGCCGGTGGCAAATAGAATTGTTGAACCCATTACGTTTTCCATTTGGAGCCAAATTGGTGGGGCGTGGGCGCCTCTGTTCCGAGTTATTGCCATTCATAATATAGCGATTTGTAATCGATGTTCGCTATTCGATTCCGAAATCGAATAGCGAACGGTTGGAGACCTTGTGGGCGTGTTTTCGGTTTAGCTGCCTTTCTGATCCCTTTTCGCTTAGGTTTCTGTTACTTTAGCGTGGGTAGCGATGGGGTTTTTAACCGCAATATTGAGAACTCATGGTCTGTCTAATATAAGTTTTAACATGTTTGTTTTCATCATCTGGATCAATCATAATCTATAATGTTGCGTCTGAGGAGCAGTTAACTGGTACCTACTTACCTCCCCAAGTCAGATGTTACAATTACATTAGTATAAACCTCAGTGGTTTCTTAATGTTGTATAACTATTCTTAATAAAAATCGGAAATAAATAAATAATACATATTGAAAAAAAGACATCCATTGGACTACCCAGAATATGTTAGTTATCGATCATTCTTACTGATTAAAAATCAAATAAAATGCGCGTCGAATCTAAAACCTCCCATATATTTTTGTCGGATAAAACCTGTAAAAAAGTTCTTGTCATTTTTATAGTTACACTAATGGCCCGCCCTCACTTCGCTTCGGGGCCGTAATTCATAAATGAACCAATAGATGGCGCTGTGTCCAATTACATCGCGCAAGCGTTTCGTGTTGTCGGTTTACCTATAAGCCTTGTCGTTGTCTATAGAAGTTATCTCTTTATAAATAGTATAGATTTAGCATTGTTTGAGTTCAAGACAAGGTACCCCGTCAATTTCCATACTACTGAGATGACATAAAGAATTTCCTTCATTCCAAACTTGTCCGGTCCGGGAATGGAATCCGAACCTCAAGCCGAACGTGACCTAATTGTCCACTGATCCACCTGGGTACCCATTGTTTTCCGAATACTGGAATCGCATGAATTTTCATGGTTTTTTTCCTCCCCCGGTCATCCACCGCGGGCCACAGTGGCTGGGTAAACATGGGGGCCCGATATGAAATTTATTGGGACCCCATGGAAAGGAACGATTCGGTGACAGCAAGATAGATCCGTTCAATAGTAAAGTAGTAGCCAGTGAAGTTTTATGGTGTTTAAAAGTAGACTTCTACTTATATATAGCAGCCGCCCGCGACTTTGTACACGTGGAGTTACTCTTACTGTCATATTTTGGACAATCCACACAATATATTTTAATACATTGAAGCCTATGTGTTACTCTAATGTATTAGCTATATTATTATTGTAAAGTTTCATTAAAAAGGAGCAAACATCCATCCATACTTATAAACTTTCACGTTTTAATATTAGTGGGATCCACACCTGTATCATAATAGTGCATAGTGATAAGGCCGCCTTTGTTGTACATTACTCCTGTTATAACTAGTTTTAAGTTTTGTACCTCTGTTTTGTGTGCAATATAAAACATAATATTCATTCATTCAATCATCAAATTAAAAGCTGAAAGGTATACATACAAGTTTTGACAGCGTTATGCCATGGATTTAAAGAAATAAGGTTCGTCTCAGTAAACTGAAGGACATACCGTATCGTAGGAGAATTTCTGAACGCTTTAGAAATAAATGTTGTTCAGATTTATTAGTAGAAGAGGCGGTTGGGATGTAAATGTTTACCGATTCACCCTGTTTGTGTACGGTGAAAAAATAAAATGATATCTTAATCCCCATACGTGACGTGCAAAGTTTACGGTGGAGGTCTCAATCCGATCCGAAAGCCGAAAGAAAATGCTGGCTCGCGTTACTGCGAGGAACGGGCGTGTGAAACGTATTATTATTGCTGGTGGCCCAAAGCAGGAACGCCTTGAGAAAATCAGTATTTTCAATTGTACTATACTCTGGTTTTTAATCATGTGTAGTAAACTGACAGATGAAAATGACAAGTTTCTATGCATTTTGACATTTTGCATGGGTCAAATTGAGTGATAATGTATTGAGATGACACATTGACATCTGTCAATTTGCTCCACATGATTAAAAACCAGAGTATAAGTATTTACATTTCATGTGAAATATTTATACTGTTTGAACTTAGTTTTCATTATTTTGCGTAGCCCTAACAGGGCCATATTCACTCAATTTATGCAGGTAATTTGTATAACCAATATGTTGTGGTAAATTACTGTGACTATTGACTACCCGACAATAGGATATTTTACATTTACGGTAAATAATCTAAAAATAAAATATAATTGAAATTGCTTACGCTAAACGCGATCGGTAAGAATCCGTTTTTGTTCATTAAATAATTAAAATTTCGTCCAAGGTTTTAATTTTTTAATCTGTTCTTTAGTTCACGAAATAGCATGTATATAGTGCCGCCATGTCATTACGTCATTTCCCTGTGTAAACTAATATTTATAGGCGGCAGTTCGTAAGTGTGTAGGTTCGTTAGATCTTCACAACCAAATGGCTGGAGTGATTTTAATAAAATTAAGCATAGAGTCATTGGACACTCTAGATTAACAGATATAGCCTACATTTTTTCATGCCATCATTCTCTCATAACTTAGACCATACACCATAAGTAAATTTTTAAACAGCTGTTTCCTTCGCGTTATGCAAAATATCAATGTCAGCCTGAAAAAGTTAACGAATGGCTAATGGTGCTGAAACGTTTCCTGTTGATTACAATTTTCATTTCAAATAATAAGGTTGTTAGGTTTTCTCGCCGTAGCGTGCTGTTAAAAATTCGCGTTATATTTTGAATATGAAATTGTTGATGTAGAAATACCTCTGACGTTTTGTACACTTTAGAAACCGTTTAAAAGCCATAAGAGCTTTACAACATGGAAACATTATTTAAGATATATATGAGTATATGGCTTGTGACTCCTTGGGTGTGCTATATTTCAAAAAGTCGCCGCAATTGTGTCTTTAAGTTTTTACAAGCGATTAAAGGAAAAAATATTTGGATTTTTGTGTAATGACTTAAGGATTGTGGTAAATAGCAGTACTGCCATACTTAGCTTTTCGATACAGTAAAAATCTACACGTATTTGTAGCATAAAGGGCGTTTAGAAAAAACATCTTTAAATAAACTTAAGCACAAAAATTATATTAAAATCATTGCACTGCAAATCACTGTACGTACAAGTGTAGGTACAATAAGAACGATTACGTCATCATCACGATCAAAGCGTAGCCATTTAATTTTAATAACTCCGCAATTAACGCCCTACAAAGCTATAAATTCACATCTCCAAAATAAAAACTACATAATAATGAGTCTGGACAATCTAAAATTAGGGGCGCAAATTCGTCACGACCTCCCGCTTTATAGTCCAAGAGCTAACTTGAGTGTCATTAAGAGTTTCAACTTTATTAAATTAACAAAGGCGAGAACCGCTAGGGGGCGCTTTTGTTTCAATTTGAATGCAGTATGAGAATTATTACTTAGATTTGCATAACGTGTACAATTATTATGCGGTATTTTTATGGGTAGGTATAGGGTGTACACGCACTAGACGCGGTTTACGGTAGTTTTATTTGTGGATTGATGCCGGACTGAGATTAATAAGTTTTTTAAATATAGTAGGCGGAATTAATATAAGAATATTTTTGTGCTTGGCTCGATCATTCACGCGTACAGAGCAGCTTGTGCAATAAAATGCAAACACCTCGATTCTTATGCCAGGATTATAAGATCCATATTATTTGAATGAGGTTTTATACTTATTAGTGTACGTGACTGTACACTGCCACAGAATACATAATAGTACAAGTAACACTGTGCTAACTTTCTCACAAACCTGCCCCGCCCCGCTGGGAGTTCATAGATGTAATTTTTTACAAAAATAAGTAAAGTATATACTTTACTTATTTTTAAATCTCTGATATTTCGGAGTTACACCATGACTGCTTGTAACAGCGCCGAAAAATCATAAACTCAAAAATAAGATGGTAGCAATCCCCTACATTACTATCCTAATAAATATCATTTGAAATGTGTTTGTAAACCATAATCTTAAAGTTGTTGATAACATCTGTGCGAGATATTATTGTCTTCTTTACGTAACATACTTGTACCTACGTCACGTGACTAAGCATCGTTTGCGTCACACGGAGTAAATCAACTTGGCGCTTTTTTACAACTGTAGCATCGAAAGGGGTGACAGTTGGAGTGTATCTTCGTTTAGATTCGGCGAACAGATATGTGCAAACTGCCACACGTCGTGTTAGATCTGTGTTTCCCGCTTGGTATTTAATTGAACCAAACAGAACTTTTAACAATATAGGTACCTAATAAAAATTCGAACATTAAAATACTCGTAGGTACGGTACGGGTACGGGATAGGTACTTTATACAAGAAAACGCCAAAGTCACAAAATTACTTTTTTTAACAAAAATAATTACGCAAGTAAAACACTTAAACTTCCCGAATGATTCGCTTGATCAGTAATAGTTAGCAGAAAATAATTCGCTTCGCTTTCCAAATCGGAACTCGCGGGGTCAAGCGTCACGCTATTTATAGGTCTATATGCACAAACTGTCGGGATAATTCCAGAACAATCTGTACCCTTCTAGAATATTCGAGACACAGTTTTCAGAACTTTCTGGCGCATACTGCGACACCGATTGGGGACATATCTTTAACATTCCATTACTAGAGGGTCGTAACAATACCTTAATCAGTGTCTTGCAGATCCACAGGAACACCCGCAAGGTGGTATACTTTTATTACTATCAAGTAATCCATCTACTGGTCTGCTACCTATAACATAAACCGAGCATGATCTCATAAAAATTGTGCCCCGTACTTATTATACAATGACCTTTCTCATATCTCGGCGCCCACCGCTAGTGTCGACAAGACAGTTGCACTATATCTATGTAAATGCAGCCTACCCCCCTCATTACAGCTGTTTGTGATGCAATCTATGCAATGTATCTACATTTTTTCGGTCGACGGTGTTGTTACTTCGTCGCCATGGTAACGCTTATCTTTACGATGTTACCTATCTGTAGCCGGGCCTTGGGCTATAGCAGTGTTTCCCAAACCATAAGCCTACAATGAAAGGAAATTCACCAACGCAGCGTTATCCCCGTCCTTTTCATACGTACCGTACGTCTCTTTTGCTTGAATGGGACAGGTATGAAGTATCTCGCTCATAACGATTTGGGGTAGGCCTAAGCACAAAATAATTAGAGACACACCAGCTACCTACATTGCGAACTAAAGTAGTTACGAAGACATATAAGCGTGTTTTCAGTCATTTCAGCGTGGCTCTACACAAATGACAGAGAGAGACGGGGAATGTGTACGAGAGAAACACAATAATATGTACTAAACACGTAGGTCAATGAACTTCGTATCAATCTCATCTAGATCCGACTGTGTCCATTGATTTTGTACCATAAGGCCAACTGTTAACAAAGTTGCTTAAAAGTACTTGTGTTACCGATATCAGACAACAGAGGAGGATTTCAAAGCAGTTTAAAGTCTTAGCCATATGATAGTATACTAAACGTAATTTAATTGTTTCAGATCCATATCAGATGTTCGGCCCTACGAGCAGTCGGTTGGCAAATTCAGGTGAGAATAAAATCTATTCAAAGTCGAATTAATGTAATGTGTGCTATATTTCGTCTAGCGAGTATGAGGGTACCGGAGGTCCAATAGGAGGAAAGGGGTATAAAGGTTGGTAGCGCACTTGTGACTCTAGTGGTGTTGCAGGTGTCTATGGGCAACGGAAATCGCTTATCATCAGGTGATGTGTCTGCTCGTTTGCCACCACATAAAAAATCCATTACATAAAAAAATACGCAAAAACTTCTTAATTTTTCCGTTTCTTCTATTGGTTCTAGTAAGACCACGACAACGTCCATCTTCTATGTATACAGGTGTATCTGTGAACATTTACATCCCCTTAACCACGCGTTACACAAACCATTCTGAACAACATTTGTTCTATGACTTTTGAAAATTCGCATAAAAAAAATCATCTTTCCATATAAAGTCAGTCACGTGACTTGGTAGTTTTGTATGAGGTGTCAAAAATTTTTGGATGAATTTCGAAAAGTGGTTGAACAAATATTGTTTAAAATGGTTGATAGAATACGTGGTTAAAGGGATATAAATGTTCACAGATACACCCTGTATATGGATGGATAGATATCGGCATCCCATAACATTACCACCTCACTAGACATCTCCCCTTCTTATCCGCATCAAAACCAGATCAGATCAAGCGGGAGTGAAGTGCAACCAACCCTTTATATCGACTAAGTGGCTGGCCTGTAGGGCTGCCATTGGTTTGTCAAAGGTTTTTACTACATCCAAATCATTAGCGGAAAATCGATGTGTGAAACAAATACAACACGGATCTATCTATCTTCTATACTATGTTTAAAGATCAATTCTATGGCCGACCAGGTTTATAGCTGGAATAGCGAAATACTTGCGCGATGTAATCGACAGAAGATCGATCGAAGACCAGTGCCATCTATTGGAACTGTGTGGCGCTAAAGTCCCGATATAAAGTAAAGGCTAGCCGCAAGATAGTTAATAAAATTAAAAGTTCAGATTGAATTCAGATTAAAAACCCAATTGCAAGAAAATACGCTACAATAAGATCGGCAGGATCAAGTAGCCGAACTAAAAACCCATAAATAAAATAAAAATACTTTTTATTTATGCTCCTCTTCATAAATATACTTATCTCCTCTCAGATAAAAATTGACCGAATTCCAAGATCAAAACATTTGATCACCACAACGAACGGTCAAAAATAGTAAGTAAAGGTGATGAGGATCTATTGCTCTAGCCTGAAAGAGAATCAAAATAGTGCGCCAAAACATAACGGTATAAGACAAAAATGTAAGAAAGCAAATCGTGTACGTGTGATTAGATTTGCTTACTTTTTCCATCAGCTTAGGGGGGAGTGACCCCGCCGGCCGCACGCGAGATCGCGATAACTGACCGCGATTGCCGCTAGAAGAACTAGAACGTTTCTGATTGTCAGTGCCGAATCAATGTTCCTTTATGTAACTAGTGGGCCCGCCCCACTTCATTTTGGACTTACTTAAAAGTCTTAGATGGCGTTGGGAGTTAATCACATCGTGCAAGGGTTTCGTCTTTTCGATTACTGGTTGCGTTTGCCGCATCGAGAACTGGAACTTTTCAGATTGTCAGTGTCAAATCAATGTTCCTTTATTTTGGTTACTTTATTTTGGAAATTAATTACCGTACTACACGCCATAAACACGGTCCACAACCGTGCCATTTACAAGAAGTTTTCTGCCACGCACCTCCTCATTGTGGAATCAACTTCCCGCAGCGGTATTTCCGGACCGGTACGGCATTCAAATCTTTAAGAAACGAACTTATGCCTTCCTAACAGGCCGGCAAGGCATCCGCACTCCTTCTGGTGTAGCGGCAATAGCTTACCACCAAGTGATCCTATATTAATTTAATTCCTTTATTTCTCCCTCATCCAACCATCCTGGAATAAGCGAAAAAGACCTTTGGAGGATTGAGACACGATTTGAACCAAATAGTGCGTACGGATCTTAGCGCTAACTTACTGCGCAACTCCCCCAAATTACGCACCGAACTTCATCTTCATTAAAAATCTATTCCGACTAACACAAGTTGATATCTTTATCGATATAATATAGGCAATTTACATAAATCTACGAGTCGTTACAGGCGGCCTATTAACATTCGACTTTCGTAAGGGCTGATGTAGACAGATAAAAGTCGTAATGTAGGGTCGCGACTCGTGACGTAGCACACGTTCCCACACGAACGCGATATCAGCGCCATCTAGTGTTGCGTGAGCGCTTACCGTTTATGGCGGCTATTCTGAGGTATGACAACCCTAGCGCCAGGTCGGCGTTTAAAAGATTTTGGGGTGTGAGTGAAGTAGTTAGGAAAATGTAGAATGTTTGTAGGAACCCCCAGTATTTTAACGTCTTATTGTAACGGTTCCGAAAACATAGGAAAAGTTAGTCCTGCAATTGATTGAGAGAACATCACATTTTCCAGGTCCCAAACTAAGGTTTTCCCTTGTATTTACCATGGACACCAGAAACAACGATAGTACCACAAACACCCAGACTGGCACAGTCTGTTTTATCAAAAATAATTTGAGTTTGTTGGTCCCGTACCAACGGGAATTCAACCCGTGGGCCTTACGTCTCAACCAGCGCTAAACGGGTCGTCTAATATGGTGCTATCCTTGTCTGTTTTATGAACTAATGACAGGGTAGTATCATTTTAATAGAAGATTTTTAATTGCAATCTCTGCAAATTCCACATCTGTCTGAGTGGTCCTTATAGAGTACATAGTCCGGTACTCTATAAGGACCGGACCGGTCAATTTTTGCCTGAGTTTTTTTCTTTTCATCTGTGTAAAGCTGTGGTTTTTTAATAAATCTATACTAATATTATAAATGCGAAAGTAACTCTGTCTGTCTGTCTGTCTGTTATTCTTTCACGCCAAAACTACTGAACGGATTTAAATGAAATTTGGTATACAGATGATCTAGACCCTTAGAAAGGACATAGGCTACTTTTTATTGCGAAAAGGGGGTTCTAAGGGGTTAAAAGGGGGGTAAAAAGTTACTTTTCCACGCGGACGAAGTCGCGGGCGGCCGCTAGTGAAAGATAAAATAAAAAATAAATAAAGAAAATCCTCAATGTCAAACCGAAATCTGGAAGATGGCGGTCTTGTGCTTTGGAAAGAAAATTAAGCTGGTAGTCTTGCGCCTGATCCCTCTTCGGTCGTGTCCCACTGGTGTCCCATCGAAATATGAGAGGGAATAGAGAATGTACTAGTGTCTGCGGTCGATGGGTGATCGTTTGAGATTGGCTATCATAGCCGGAACATCGGTGAGGAGGACATTTTTTTTATGTGTTAGGTGGCAGAGGAGCAGGCGGATCACCCGATAGTAAGCAATTGCCGCCGCCCATGGACACCTGTAACACCAGTTGCGTTACAAGCGCGCTACCAACCGTTTATCCCCTTCCCCCCGGGTTGGGCCTCCGGTACCCTCACTCACTCGGCGAAACACAGCACAAGTGCTGCTTCACGCCGGATTTCTGTGAGGCAGTGGTATCACTCCGGTCGAGCCCGCCCATTCATGCTGAAGCGTGGCTCTCCCACAGTTAGAATATATTTTATAGTTTATAATTTTACGGCGACAAAACTAATTTACTAGTGTAATAATAATATTGAATAAAATTAATTTACCCGCCCTCACTTTATCACGGTAAACTATCGATGATAGATACACAAACTATCAAGTTATTAATTCAGTATAGAAAACTACCATCAATGTTAATTACCAATGTCAGACAGCTTTACGTCACCCCCGTTCACCTTTAAATCAAAGCGTGTAATTTACAAGTAATAAATCTTTCCATTTGACGTCTGACCTCCATATCACCACCTCACTAACCTTCCCACTATACAAATAAAGCTCAATCTCCAACAAAAAAAGCAGTAAAATCAGGGGTCGACTGTAACTGGTCATTACCAAAGCCCAATCCAAAACGCTAATCTTATCAGTATAAAAATAGAGTTTACATTCCAGTGAGTTTTCGAAATAAGGGCAGTTGCTCATTGTCTGCCGGTAAAGACAATTAAAGGCACGTGGCAACCATGATTCGTAATTATTAGGCGCGGTTCACACGGTGGCTTACCTGTCATTTGACTTGCACCTTTGGGTAGGGTAGTGCACACGCAATAAGTTTCCCACTGACTTCTCACCCTAAGGTTATTGAATGAGTTTAACTTTAGTAGCGGTGTAATTATTGGCCGTTATAATAATGTCAGTGCTAATTAAGAATTTGTTGGCTTATTCAAATACAGATTTTTATCTTTTTGCATAAAAATCGACATGAACTTAGGTAGGTTATTTTTAGAAAGGCCATATTTTGCCGCAATTAAATATACTTATAAATAATCACCAAAGGTATTTTTAGGTCTCCTGTTAAGCTTATCGTGGTTAGTAGATCTATTTATTATTAAACATAATAGAAACCATCAGAATTCCAGTTAATGTTTTAGTTTCACAAAACAAATATTACGTAATCATACTACGACTATAAGGCTTACGCAGTAAGATTTTTATCAAAAATAATTCTATCATTTGTGCAGCAATTTGAAACTTATTTTAAATAGGTACTTCTATTTGGGGCCAACTTTAATCTTCTAAGATTTAAACTGTTAGATTTCGATCCAGTCTTTTTTGAAAGGTGGTATTACAAAGTCAGTTATGTTATATTCAAAAGGATGTATATTCATTCCATATACCCTTAATCGTTGCAAAAACATAAATCAAACTGCTTTGGTAGATCGTAGTGTCAGTCGGGTAATAATGGGGGAAACCGGGTTCAAATCAATCGGAAGAAAACAAAATTCCCACAAGCATTCGTGTAGTGCCCCTCACAATATTTTGGTGATCGAGACATTGATTACAATTTGCGAATCATTACCCTGACAGAGCAGGACAATGGAACAAGTGAGCTGTGATATACCTCGCGTGGGGTTGCCAGGAGGTGCATAATAAATATCACAATATACACCGTGCTTTTTTAATCGTCGTACTCACTTCTCGACTGAAGAAAACAATATTTTTTCACCAAGGAACATAGGATCTAATCTAAAAGAAAATGGCTTACGATACAAATTGCAGCAATCAGGTGTCACTTTTTTATGGAAATGAGATTTTTTTAGCGTAAACCCTATATTCCTGGGGGAAAAATATTTGTTGTCATTAGCATAATGCCCTCGAAAAGTATCACAGTACAAGATTCAAACTATATTATCAGAATATAATCTGACCATCAGGATACACACACATACGTATAATTTTAATAATAGTTAAATGGTTTATCCATTTATATTACAGTACACGAGTCATACCAATAGAGTAAAAAAGGTTCTATACCCAAAAGTAAAATGGACTATCTATGACATTTTTCCCTATTAATGTCATTGAACTAAAAAATGAGATAATAATAGACAAACAATAAAAATAATAAAAGATCAACAATTACCTAAAAATCTACAATGCTTTCTCGTACTGGCAACCCCAGATTAAAGCGTTAGTGACGTCATGGAATCTCGGGATAAATCACGGAGCACGCTCGTGTGAGCGCCCCTTTACCGCTGAGTTATGTTAGGGTCGGCAGTTGTTTTCGCTTCGGTTTTACGGAATAGAAAAATCATTAGTAGTATCAGATGCAACTAACGCCACTGAAATGAAATGAAATACTTATTCTTTATTCAATTTAAGTCCATACAGAACGTTTATGAATGAACTAGTTTTAGTATGTGATACTTAGGTGGTAGGCAAGCAGATGGATCTCCTAATAGTCTTTTTAAATAAGGGCGTACGCTAAACTGGCGTGAGTCACACGCACGCTTGTCTGTATCGGTAAATATAAAAAAAAAAATTTTTTCTCACACTCGAATATTTGAATATAATATTGTGTAAGCTACGCTAAGTGGCGTAGGCGAGTAAAACGGGTTTACACATGCCGAAGTGCATTAGATTAGACCCTGAAGGGGAACTATCTTAAATCTTTAAGAAACATGTTAATATTTATAAAGAAACATATTTTTGGAATTGAATTGGAAAAAAATTGAAAAGATTAAGATTTACTATCAATACCCATACAGACATTATGTGCCTGTGGCAATGTAAACTATGTTAAGTATTGAATGTTAAGTTTAAACTAAAAATAAATAAATGAATTCTCATAACATCTCATACATTTGACCTGACTCCGTACTAAGTAGCTCAAGCACTCTATGCTACTATTTTAGATTGTAGAGAAATAAATAAATTTAAGTTAACTAAATGTCAACTACCCTACCACTACATCCCACGCAGCCACCCGTGAACATAAGCGGAGATCTCAAAACATTTCTTGTATTCACGCTTTTGTGCACCCTATAATGTTAGGGCGGTTCCACACGAGCGCCCGCGCAACTCGTGCGGGGGCGACATGGTCGGGCCAATATTGCGACGTGTCCGCTGTGACGACCCTTCCTTACATACAGGGCTACAGGGCTACAAGGCAACTGCTAAGGGCGAGTGCTATAACTATTGTTACACGACAATAGTGAATATTGAACAATCGTGTATGAAAGTTACGGCTTTTTTTCACGCGTAATTACATTCTGGAATGTTTTTTTTATGTGATAGCTGGCAGACGAGCAGACGGATCACCTGATGGTAAGCGATTGCCGCTGCCCATAGACACCTGCAATATCAGTAGAGTCACAAAGTTTTAATTTGAAAATCTTTGTATTTAAAATTAACAAATCAACAGAATAGGCATTTTATTTGGGACCGTGGAAGGGCCACGCTTCGGCATGAATGAGCCGGCTCGACCGAACTGATATCACAGCCTAACAGAAGACCAGCGTGAAGCAGCGCCAGCGCAGTGTTTCGTCGAGTGAGTGAGGGCACCGGAGGCCCAATTTGAGGAAAGGGAGTTTAAAGGTTGGCAGCGCACTTGTGACTCTACTGGTGTTGGAGGTGTCTACGAGCGACGGCCATTGCTTAACATCAAGTTATCCGTCTGCTCGTCTACTAGCTATCACATAAAAAGATCACAAACCCGAAACTTATATTCGAAAAATTCGAAACACGCTTTTTGGACGACCTTAATACACATATTTTTAGATTTTAGTCTAAACATTAAGATTGTGTCAATGTATAATAAAATAGTGTTAAAAGAATGGTTCTTATCCCTAACCCATTGCCTAACCCGTATACAGGACTATCTGTTTCACATTTCACACTACCTTTAGAGCAATTTGTGTCCGATTTCATGTAGCTGCGAGTATATGATTGTCTCCCTTTGTGCAGCAGCCGAGTGTCTCTCCGTGGCAATTCCATCACTCGCACTAAAGGATTAGGTACTTCCCCTCACTGGAAGTGGTAGAGGGAAATGTAACAAGCAGACGCGTATTTTTAAACAACGATTCAACATGATACTTAGCTCTTCTATCTAAAGCCGGATCAAATTCAAATTATTTATTGCACTGCACTGATCCAGTAGCGCTACCATGAGTTGACATCTAAAACTGACATAACGTAAACTATTGCTCTGTCTCTTTCAAGCGCATCACAATCAAAGAGACAAAGCGATAGTTTTCGATAGCGAGGATAGTATTTCAAACTCATGGTAAGGCTACTGACCAATGTACCGTGTGTAACACGAATTCTACGTGTGGACGGCACTATAAGCGTACGTAACGCTCGCGGTTGATCCATCGGCTGTCGGTTTTCGTGCGAAAACAAAGGCGCTCGCAGTGCCCGCACAAAATACACACAGAAGGTACCTAGACTCAGCCTGATTTTGAATTTAGAAGAGTTCGTTGACATAATAGGGTATTTGACTATTGTTTTTTATGTGTTTAATCAAAAGAACCCTCTATTAAAGAAACATTGTTGAAAGAATTATTTGATTCTGATTTGAATTACCTGAGATATCACAACTTTAAGAGCACATATTTTACGCGGGCCCAAAAACGCTATATACAAATGGCTACTAACATGTGACGTCACACGCTCGTATCTTGTATGCGCGTCTAGCAAATTTTGTTTGGTAGCTATATCAAATGTTTCGTTTATGTACATAGTTTTATAATAAAAGTTTGTGTTTAATGTGTGGGTAGTTCAATGATATAATTATTTTTATAATATGTATTATAAACTTTAAAAATGGACTTGCCCATGAAACTTTGAATGCTCACAAAACCAGCTAGACGTTATATTTTTAACTGAAAATTTAGGCTATTAGTTCTTATTTACCAATTTTTTTGGTAAAGTATCAATATTTTTTACTACATCGATATTAGTCAACTACCCTATTATGCTAGGGTTGTTGCCCGGCATGAGTACATAAGCGCGCGGCCTCTACCACAGACCTCGACAGTTCGACAATCTTATGTCATAAGTTAGGATTAATGTGGTCGAAAAGGCGTTTTTGCCCGTTAGTGCGCATCCCGAACGGAGTAAACGATTTGATTTATTTTTATATGCAAAATTCGGTCGGTGTAAAAAAAACGGTCAGTGCCATCTATTGAGAAGGAGTGGAACTAACTTCACAGTGAGGGCAAGCCAATAGTGCTGTATAAAAAATATTTTTACTGTTTCTACCTATTCCACATTGCAGCTATCATTCACTTTATGCATCTCAAGTGCTTTACAAGGGAGTTCTGTGCTGGCCAATTAACGCGCGGTAATGGCGGTATGATTGTCCCGCTTTTGTGGGACGCCACCATTATATAATCTGTGACGCGGGACACAGGATCCGGCCTGAGAGGAAAATAGAACAAGTTTTTTGTTCTTTTTGTCTGATTAATGACTATACCGAGCTGCCTACATAATAGGTTATTTGACTGTCTCTCTCTTCGGTCTTTCCCTCATGACTGAGGGTCGTGGTCATCATTGAATGTGGATGGGTTGCACCTCGCTTGTATTATATGCCTCTTCCTGACGTAGACCACTCCCTAATTCAATCAATCAAAATAATTTTCATCCATTGACCTGACTCCGTAGTAAGCACTTGTGTTACAGATGTCAGACAACAGAGGATCAGAAAAATATAATACTTAAATATGTATATAACTTGACCCAGAAACCCAGACACTGAACAAACACAATTGTTCATCAGGGGCCCTACCCTGGACCAACAATCGTGTGATGAACTTTATCCCCATAGAGACCAGAACCTTCAGCGTATGAGGCAGGGTCACTACCAAATACTCCATCCGGCCTGTCAATTACAAAATCATCATCATCATCATTTCAGCCAATAGACGTCCACTGCTGGACATAGGCCTCCCCCAAAGTTCTCCACATAGATCGGTCCTGTGCCACCCGCATCCAATGGACTCCCGCGACCTTCACCAGATCGTCAGTCCACCTAGTGGGAGGCCTGCCACGGCTGCGGCCTCCTGCGCGTGGCCTCCACTCAAGGACCTTTCCAACCTAACGACAAACCACCAATTACAAAATACTGAACTGTATAGCTGCGATCTATTTGCTGGCAGCCCTGGTCAACCTAGCTATAAATGGCTGGGACTACGGAATACCTATATCATTACCTAATATATATAGAGCCTAGGTAAGATACCTATCTTGATAAGAAGTTAATCAGATAAAGCAATGACCTATCACCTGACTGAATCATCCATAGTGTTCACTCCACTGGAAATGTCATCTATCCCACCGGCAGGGATAGTTGATGTACAGTCGAGTTCAAAAATATGTATACACTTTAGGACCTTGTCACAATACATATTTATAAGAAAGTGGAAGTCGTTTTCTAATACATATGTACTGTGACAAGGTCCTAAAGTGTATACATATTTTTGAACTCGATTGTACATAAATATTATTGATATTTTCGTCGCGTTTAGACCCAGTTATAAATTTTTTGAATGGGTTAATAGATATTCAATCAGCAATGTGTATCCTATAAATACTTCCCAAATTATGTTGTTTAATGATGGTAGCTGGTCCAAATAATGTACGGCAAATATTTAGTTACATTTACATTAGCGTTGGGCTGCAGATGCTGGTTTTCTCTTAATAAATAAATAATTATATACAACATCTCATAAATTGACCTGACTTTGTACTAAATAGTACAAAAAGCTATTGAGCTTCTGGGCGGAGTTAGGCTGGCTAGAAGTAGGAGTCTAAGAGCGGAAACAGGAGTCCTTTACATTACATTTACAGTCGTTATGGCGGAGTATTGGGCTGGGAAAATTGTATATCTTGATGCCATCAAGACGAGAAGAAGATTTCATTTACATTAAATGTTTTTATTCCTTCTTGTACCACCGCACATGGCGGACCGCATATGCCTCTAACTTGTGCCACCGCACATGTAAGCACATACCGTAATCGATTCCTAGAACGGCTACGAGTTTAATGTATTAAAAGCAGCTTACGGGCTGGTCGTAAACCTCCGGTAATGATGGGGTTGCAAGCCAGGGGATAGTAGTCGTTAAATATCTATGATACAGTCTATGTTCGCGTGACTGAAGGTGTCGCACCTACACTTCCAGGACAATTATCTATGTAGGACCTATGTATTTACTTCTAGAAATACATTTTTATGTGTTTCTGGAACCGTCTATGACACGGATGAAACATTATGAATCATCGATCAATGCCCCTTTGGTCTAGTGTTTTAAGTACCGGTCTTTGATTCAGGGTCCTGGGTTCGATTTCTGGGTCACGCAAAAATATGTTTCGATTTTTTGTAACGTAGCTCGGGTTTGTGATTACCAATCCGCTTTTGGTAAGCTTACTGATTAAGCATAATTGCATCAAAGAAGCGATGCCTTGATTTCTATGATAGATACGTCGATCTACGTCTGTCTGCTCCTCTACATACATGCTGTATTATTTGAACATTTACATCACTTTAACCACTTATTTTACCAACCATTTTGAACCACATTTGTTAAAAGACTTTTCGAAATGCGTTGAACATTTTTCGACTTCCCATACAATATTACCATGTCACTTGATCCACTTTCTATGAAAAGTTGAAATGTTTAATGCGAATTTTCAAAAGTCGTAGAAAAAATGTGGTTCTGAATTATTGGTACAAGTGGTTAGAGAGATGTAGCCTGTATGAATATGAAACCTTCTAAATACTCTCCACTCTTTTCCAGGTTCAGGCCAGATCCAGCTGTGGCAGTTCCTCCTAGAACTCCTAAGCGACTCGAGCAACGCTGGCTGCATCACCTGGGAGGGCACGAACGGCGAGTTCAAGCTGACAGACCCCGACGAGGTGGCCCGGCGGTGGGGGGAGAGGAAGTCCAAGCCAAACATGAACTACGACAAACTGAGTCGAGCCCTGAGGTAACATGAGTGAGGAATGAGGCTAATGCGAGTTCCGGGTACCCGTTTAAGCTGAGCGGTGATGTCTTTGCGAGTGCTAAACTTAAGACTTATTTCCCCATGCATTTAAAATTGGGACTTGAAATTGCTGCAACATTAAACCCTCTGCCTCTATTTCAAGTCCTAGTCCCTTGATACAGGATATGTGAATCCTGTAAGCGTTGCCCCAAATCTCATCAAATTGAAGCGAATCTGAGCGTTAAGCCACTGCAGTCGCAAACACCGGAGATACATACGTGAGAGGAAATGACGTCACTATTTACCTCTCGTAGCTTGAAAGAGGTAATCAAGTTGGCATAGGAACTCACGTATTTATCTTTTACTGCACCTGGGTACGACTGAATCAGAGACGGTTTTTTAATTTAACTGGAAAATGAGGTTTGATCTAACATCGAGCGGTATGATTGGACGGCCGCTTGGAGCGTCAGAAAGTTTAAACCAGTCTGCGCATACAAGACTCACAGAAGGTTTTCTTGTCCCGGTATTCATTTTGACCAATATTTGATTCAGTACGAACCTAGTCATCAGTCGCGTGCGCATCAGATTCGAATCAATTTCACAAGTTGACCGGTATTTCCACCAAACGTGTAACATGTTCCAGATACTACTACGACAAAAACATAATGACGAAAGTACATGGGAAGCGATACGCATATAAGTTCGACTTCCAAGGACTGGCGGCGGCGACCCAGCCGGCGGCCAGCGACCCGGCATACAAGTACCAGAGTGACCTGTTCATGAGTTCGTACCACCACTCGGCGAAGCTGTCCTCGTTTATGGCGCCTCATGCGGCCATGCCCACTTCTACAGGTAAAATATTATAGCTGACGCTCCATTCAGATGGGGGACCAAGAAGATTAGAAGAGTTACTACATTATTGTGGTGTTAAATTGAAGTTACTACATTATTGCCAGGTTTCAATTGAAGTTACTTCATTATTGTCGGTTGTTACTGTTAGGTGAACTTGTAAAATGTGACATTAACTATAGGGCCGGGTCCCTATTATACTGGATGGGTAATTTCACCAGCATTTAAAGCCGGAAAAGCTAGTAACTAATTTAGCAATTCTATATGAAGAAACCAAAATATATAATGAAAACTTTTGAAGAAAACACTTTGCCTTTCTTCAAATATAATCATAATGTAAGTATTATTGATTTAAAAAGTGTTTTGGTTGCTGGTAACTTTTAAAAAATAACATATTAAAACATAAAGTTGAATTAAAATCACTTTTAGTTTTTATGTCACAGGGCATTTTTTAAGGGAACCACTTTCCAAGACCCTTATAAAATTATCTTATCTTTGGTCCCCCTATCTGAATGGTATCTCAGCCACAAACTGTTCCTCTGGAGTCTAGACGACGAGCTGAAGATGCGCCGGAGCACCAATTACATCTTCCCTTCCCATAAAAGAATATGTGGTGCAATTACCGCATTCTCGTCTACACTTCAAGGGGACCCAACGCGATGCGATTTTCGTGTGTGCGAATGTTTTTCAGGGGATTTTGAAACCTTTAACTTTGTTTTTTATCCCTGTTATACGTAAAAGATTCAACTAACATTGAGTTACTATGTTGGATGGATTATTTATGCATAACAGGGTCCTTCGCCTTAAAACGACTTTATTATAGCATATTTCTCGATAGAGAGATGCTAAATTGAAGTTTATATTAACTCATTGTAACTTTAACCATTTTGGAGGCTGGCAATCGATAGTAGAATCGATAAATGGACATCGATCGATTTTTAAGTCTTGTAGGAACTATCAATCGACTTTGGCTTATCGATTCTACCATTTATCGATGTCTGGTAACACCCTACTTAGGTGCTTACGCACCATAGCTAATAGTCTCATATTGCATAATGATTTCTGACTGACATTTTTTATCGTTTACAGTGTTAATTTATGACCATACGTCAGAGTTTCAAACCATTGGTTGGACTCTCTCGAGTGTGACACAGTTGGCTCCATTATCAAAGAGACGAAACGAAAACGAAAGACAGATTATCGTGCCTTCAAAAGCAAAGCACTTTTCCTGACAATTAATCAAGGCTGAGATCTCAACTAACTCGACACTGATTCCGATACACACAGTGTTGTTCCGTGAGATTTGGAATTGACTAAAGTTTAATAGCCAACTTTGACTGTTTGACTTAATGAGGATGACATTATAGATCAGTGGTCCGCGGACCACTGGTGGTCCCTGGAGGCATTCCAAGTGGTCCGCGAAGACATCTTAATAAACAAGTGACGTGACGTGATGAGTCGAGTCAACACAACGCAAACGGCACCGCGACGCATGTCCAAAGTGTGTGGTCCCTGACACGACAGAATTTTGGTAAAATGTTTCCTCATGACTTAAAGGTTAAGAACCACTGTTATAGATGATTACGCAATTAACTAACATTTTTTTCATTTAGGCTGACAATGTATTATTATAGTTACTTAGCAATTACTTCTCCAATTGCTTTTGTTGTAAAATTTGTAACAAAATGACTCCAAAACTTAAAGCAGCCTATTAAAATTCCACTATCCAATTCTAAAAGCAACACAAACACTTGAATCCTATACGTACACAATTAACTGCGATTTGCATTTGGCAGCCCTTAGGGCTGATATGCACCCTTCAGTCGCAGGACAAACGTATTCAGACTAGCTAAGCGACACTCTCTTGAGCAAATATTGGACGGATGCTCGAAGCGCGTTGTAGATCTCCAGCCTCTCGACTTAATGGATACAATCTGAGCTTGCATTACGGATTCGAAGTCAAAATATTAAAAATAATAATTCGGTTCAATAATTTACATAACCGCCCGTTTCACCTGGGAGTTGACATTGCGCACGACGCGTATAGCTGGAGGCACGAAGTATAGCGATGACCGTTATTTTGCGCACTTGTAAAATGAAGACTTTCTATCAAAATTGGTTTCTGCTCACTCAAGGTCCATACACTTTCTTGCCTCGGACTATATAAGCGCGTCGCTGACATTTTAGAGGATAAAAGAAATATCACATCTATTTTGATACGAAATGCCCAGTCAGAAATCATTTTGCACCGTCTGTGTTAATTTTAAGCGAATTATATTTTACAAATTCTTGTAACATAATTTACTTATGTTTCTCATATATTGGCAGGTAAATTTATGATCTAGTTGTTGTAATACCTACCATGATTTTTATTTTTTAATTGAATTCGTCGTTAGTGTGTTTCTGTTGAATTATTGTGTACATCTTTTAACTAGATTTAAATCCGTGTTCTACAATTTTTATTTTATTTTACGTGTCTCTCGATGAAGATTGAACTCTATTGGTCCAATGAAACTATTTATAAATCCCACTATTTTATTTAGGTAATGTCTTCTTACCAATGTTTCGAAAATGTCTTAAGTTTCTGCAACTTCTCTATCTCCACAAAATAAATAAGTAGAGCACGGTATGTAATAGACGCGTAGCGCCATCTATTGGTGCAGTTTGCAATATCCTGCTTTGAAGTGACGTATTTTAGCCGTTACCGTTCTATAAGTGAGCCGTGTAGTCAGTAATTAAGAACGAACAGTTACACTGAAACTGTCAGAGGTAGTGTTGTAAAAGACTTGAGTTCTGAGTCTTAAAAAGTGCCTCGAGTCCTTTTTCAATACTCGAGACTACGAGTATTAACCTCTTGACCTACCTTTGTTTTTTGCTCAATACTCGTAGAATTCGGTCCCTAGTTCTTTTGTTTGCTAAAAGAAATTTTGACTCAGACTTGAGTTTTTAAACAAAACTTAGTCCGAGATTAATTCGTTTTTAAGACGGCCTGTGGCTCGAATTATTCAGTTGAATTGGGAACTTCCTTTTTTGAGGTCAGAGTTACAAGGAACTCAAGAACTCTTAAGAACTTTAGGACTCAAGTCTCGAGTACGACACTAGACCGACGCATTCTTCGTATGACGGGTCCCGAGAACAAAATCGTATCTGCTATGTTCCTACTTAGCAGATACGATTTTGTTATTAGGACCCGTCGTTTCCGTGCTAAGCTCTAACTTATCTACTTTGTGATCCACTGACCTGAGCTGGTTGTTTCAGCGTCAATATTCCCGTCAGCCTCGTGGGGCAATTGGGGGGGAGGGGGCAGCAACCTCTACTCCCCACACTCGATGGCTCCGCCCCACGTCACGTCGCATTTGGGGTCGTACCCGCACTACGCATGACCATCCTTGTAGGCGCCAGGATCACCAATGTTGATATGATAACTCATTAATTTTGTAATGTTGGTACGACTAAACGTGCAAACGTTTTTACTTTTTAACATCCTGAAGGTTATGTTGTTGTTTTCTAAATTGTTATAACGAAAACTAAAAAAAAACACTTGCCGCTTTTTTTCCCGATTTGACGTTTGTTTCTTTTAAGTTTGCAGGTTTAGTCGTATTATGGAGATGTAAAAAAGTTATTCGTGCAGTAAATTGGTGTTTTAATTTAATTAAAAATGTGTTATACTTACCTACCTGTAACAAACGATTTTTATACTATATATATTACGGTGAAAATCAAAGTTACGATAAACAAGTAGATACCTACCTACAGTGTGTCATTGAATTATAAAACACCACATTAGTGCTCGAATGAAAGATTCTTATCAAATGTACGACTATTACCAGTGATCAAAATCAGTTTGGCATGGATATTTTGGCCGATGGATAACAGAGAGGCGTTTATACTGCAAAAAATAACTGTCACCATCAGCCAAACTTCTTTGTTATACTTTAGGTATTATTTATTGTGTTATATTATCATAGACAAGTTGTCTATGCTATACTAATACAGGCATGGGCATGTGAGTTTCAAAACTAGTCTCTTATCAAAGAAAGTTGTAAATAATAGATACTCATTAAGTAGAATTATTTATTTAGGATATCAAAATAATGAAATTTTATTGGTCGTAATTTATAATAACGTAAAAATAACGAATATTTTTCATGATCATGTGTGACGGTTTTTGCAATAACTACGTAGATTTTACTTTTCATCATAAAAATAAAATTGTTTATTTCTCTTTGGTTAGTATTGTCAAGTAGATAGGGAATGCAAATTTTGTAAAATAAAGGAGATAAGAGTTTGCCAACGCATTTTGATAAAAAGTAAAAAAAAATAAGGAGAAAAGACGAATTAGAAAAATATGTACCCAATAACTAGTAAATCTTGAGGCTTATCCTAAAGATTTAATTCTTTAGGCTTATCAAAAATTTTTAATAAAATACTTATTTACCTAGTTTTTTTTTCATTAGATCTGGACAAATACACAGTGCCGTGCTTTGTAACCGTCGTAGAAATATCTTTCTCTATCTTTACATATAACATTAATTTTATCCTAACCTAAATCTGTTATCCAAGGTCTGATTTAAAAAAAATCTCTATGCAAATTCGTCAATCAACTTTTGCATTGGAAGAAGTTTTTTTAATTAGATAAACTCTAATCTGTATTATGTTTAGTTGGAAAGCAAGTCAAGTAGGTGAAAATAACAAAAAGTTAAAATTAACTTAACATAGTTCATGGTTATTTTTTTAATAAGTTAAATTAATGGTTATAACTTTTAACGCAAACTGCTACACTCTATGTTTCCTGGAAAAAAAATTTTGTTTCCATGACTAATAATGCCCTTGAGAAGATTCTAAGACGGTTAACATATTACTGTGCTTAGTTTTGTTATTTCGTATAAT
This sequence comes from Cnaphalocrocis medinalis, assembly GCA_014851415.1. Classification (NCBI taxonomy): domain Eukaryota; kingdom Metazoa; phylum Arthropoda; class Insecta; order Lepidoptera; family Crambidae; genus Cnaphalocrocis; species Cnaphalocrocis medinalis. The sequence continues at coordinate 5,457,013 of CM026273.1, read as the reverse complement.
ATGCCTGTACTTTTTCTGCAATTACAATGAATTTAATTAGGTACTACCAATTTTTATAGTTATTGCAAAATCTATGAATGAAAATTATTCGGTACTCAAAAAAAGACATTCGCCACAAAAAAAAAGATAATTGGTGATATTATACTCAGTATTAGTATTCTGTAAAATAAATTTTAATTAAATAAGTTATAGTAAATTGATGGTCACCGCCACACTGGAAATTATGAATTACAAAACTTATATTACTTATATACCTATTTGTCGCAGCCGGATCGTATAATCCTCCGTATTTATACTTACAAATACTTAGGTACATATTACATTACAGCTAACTGTTTTCAAATACAGCGGTTCAACAATTACCCAAATTGAATGCGGCTGAATAAAAAACGGCCAGAATGTATTCGTTGACAAACGCCATTCAATACGGCTAGCCATAATGTAAGTAGCCAGGAGATCAGCCGCCTCTTTGGCTTTTAGTTCCGATTCCTAACACTCTTGGCGCTGCCTGAATTTGTTTTATTTTAAAAAAAATAAGTCTTGTAGTGCTTGCCGTAATGTAATACGGCGGATTATCCGATCCGGCTGCGACTTAACCCGTGAACGCTCAATGATATCTTCTTTATTTACCTATGTGCCATTCTCTAGGCGTTGGGTTTTTCAACTTATTTATATTAATTTAATATTATTACTGTGTGGTTAAAACAAATATTCATAAAAGGCAATAATAATAATTAAAATCTTTTTATACAAATTGTAAGAGATGTCTATTTTAACTTTTTCAGAAATAAATGAAATGTGTTTTAAGTAATGTATGTAAGCCAGTATTAACACAAGCAATCAATCATTTCAATTTGTATTAAAATAAATCAGTATTCTACAGGTTGTGTTTGAGTGTAGGTATACAGTTTAATGATTTAGTTTCAACTTAACGATTTCCGTAATGTACAGTCAGTTACAAAATTATCCTTGCGTTCAAAGCTACCAAAAATATCTGAGCAGTTGACAATGACAAAAATCACTTTTAACAAAATACCTTACCTACTTTCGTTTGTTCTCGAACAACAAATTAAATTGAACCTTAGCTATACTGACATACACTTGTCTTTTGACAAATGCTCGGATATTTTTGGTAAGTTTGAACGCTAGGATGATATTTTTTATGCTGACTGTAGCGTGCTCTTTTTCATTTCACCTAAACACCCAAGTAGCCATAATTTGGGTAACCGGCGTATAAAATTACTCTCGAAATCAGCCTCAATATTTACCCCTTAATTTAGTGGGATCTAAACGACATGTGTTTAGGATTTTCACCGGTTATAAATAACACAGACTTTTCCTTGAAACGTCTTCATAAACAGTTGACCTTAAACAAGGAAGAGAATATTACCTACAGGTAACTTTAATCAAAAAGTTACCATAATTTAATTAATATGAATTTTTGTGAGAATTGTATATAAAATTAGACTATTTTAACAAGTGCAATCGTACTAGTATTATAAACTAGTGTAGAATTAAATTATCGAACGATATAATTTATTGTGTATAATTTTGAACTAAGATATTTCATTTTCGAAGTAAAAATGTGTTTTATTTAGGTAAGCTTTTCATGTATTATAAATCAAAACACCAGTACCTAAATCACACAAAATAAAAGTTATTTTTGTATCAACGAAATTTCTCCTTTAATTACAACAATACCTATAACTTTAGCCTAAAAAACGTTGATCAAAATATCGTTAACCTTATCCTACCGCTCTAGTTAGCGTGAAAATGTTGTATCTGTAGCATAAGCATAATACTTATGCTCATGCCAAATTAGACTTTTCTTGTACGGTGGCCAGCATCAAGTTACTTTTTTTTTTTTTTTTTTTTTTTTTTTTTTTTTAATGGCTATGGACTCGCGCCTTCGAAACGCGATGATTCCGCCAATGTCAAGTGATTAGAGAGGCACGACGATAAAAAATAGAATTGACCGGTGGATATAAGATTTCAATCTGTTTCGAGGTCTTCTTTTTGTTAAAAGCACCATCTATAACAAGTAGAGAACATCACATTGTAGACGAACACAACGAACACGACACAAAAACAATACACCAAATAAGGGGGAAGAGGGAATTATTATAGTTTAATATTATACACATCAAGTTACTACAATCTGTCAAATTTCTTCAATCGAACCTCACTTTTATGTCAAACGTGTTTGGTTCAATATCAACTGAGGAAATTTGACAGATTGTAGTAACTTGATGAGCTGGCCACTGTACAATAATCTCTGAGCAATGCAGTTCGATGGACGTACAGACGGACACTTCAAAACTACAATTCAACAAAATTTTGGGTTTCGCCATGTGCATTGTATTAGTAACCTATTCTTTAAGTGAACATATTAATCTAGTCAACCAAAAATAAGGTATATTAGGTCACTGGACTAATCATATTTATAGCAATCCGTCATAACTTTAAACCATTTCAATTTATAATGTCTGATAACATCTTCAAACCTACCACCATCTTTTACCTCATCAGGAAATTTAGGTATCTACCTTAAGTATACCTATAACCTTTTATTTTGTGTGCATTTAGGCATTAATTAGTTACTGAATATTGTTTAATAAACATCAACATTCCCAAAAGGAAAAGTGTTTTTATTTAGTGGGATATACCTAAATTACTTGTGCTAATTAGCAAATATTATTTTTACAATTTTATAGCATAGTATTTTATTGCCAATAGTTACCTACCTTATTGTGATCGTTGTAATAAAATAAAAAATCCAGTCAATAAATTTATTATTATTTTATTTATTATATAATTTTATTTACACAATAATTCTTAGTTTTATTTTTAATGCATGTGTCAATATAATGAAAATCATTTAGTCGTAGAATTACCATTGTATAGATGTTATTGTATTTGGAAATGAATAAAAGAAATGAAATGTCTTTTAATTATTTTAAAGTTGGTATTAGATGAAGCCCAATCGTTTAGTATTTTACCTGTATTTATAGGAGTACCTCTTAGAGAAAATGCTCTAAGGGAGTACCATCTACTTATTTGTTTAGATTATTTTGTTAGCAAGTCGTGATTTTCGCGGATTACCCACATCGTTGATTCTACAATGATCACAAAACAATACAAATAGCACAACGTTACAGTAAAACGGCTTTATAGTAGTGATTAAGAGCCGGCCCACACTACGCGTTTTAAACGCGCGTTTTACAGGCGTTTTGTAGTTCATTGCTGTTTAGTTAGAAGCTCTGTAAATAATGGCTAGAATCTTTCCAGCAATGAACTACAAACCGCGCAGTCGAACCGCGCGGTTTCCGCCGTGTCTGAACCGGGCCTTACGTACCAAACAAGAATAGTTCACTAGTTAGTGCTTTATTTGTCGAACAAATCAAAAATAGTGAAAACGCTAATAATATAAATATCTTAGAGAAATTATAGTGTTCACTAGTAGACCCACCGCCTATTTTGCCACCCATGTATACTTATTTAAAATCTCTTTCGATATCTCCTAAAAAGTTATATTGGCAACGGCACGCATTAACATTTTCAGTCTTTGGTCCAGAAGAGCTCAGTGTCCGTAATTTAGGTAAGTACTTTAGAAATTCCAAATGTTATATCCGTACACGAAATAATCCGTAACTAACGGATAATCCGAAATAAATTCATATCCGTATGTATCCGGTACCTATTAGTAAGTCATTCCAATCCGCAACCGAAATTTTATATTCATTAAAAAATATATTAGAAGTGCGAAAGAGACACGAAGCGAATGCTGACGCATAGGTCAAGAAACTTTTCGGTATCAATCTCAGCTAATATTTTATGTGACGTATTAAGTATAGACAGCCACACATCAGGTTACCACAACCTCTCATATCTTCTCAACTGATATTCAACCTAATGTGTTTGACAGTAAGATGAGAGTCGATTGAAGAAATTTTACAGTTTTGTACACCTACTTTGATATATGCTATATAGCGGCCGCCCGCGACTTCGTCCGCGTGGAAAAGTAACTTTTTGCCCCCCTTTTAACCCCTTACAACCCTCTTTTCGCAATAAAAAGTAGCCTATGTTCTTTCTCAGGGTCTGGATCATCTGTATACCAAATTTCATTTAAATCCGTTCAGTAGTTTTGGCGTGAAAGAGTAACAGACAGACAGACAGACAGACAGACAGAGTTACTTTCGCATTTATAATATTAGTATGGATGTTACCTATTTACCCGCAGAATGGAGCATTTATTGGCGACGACGACGAAGTTTTTGTTGAAAATATTTTCTATTCTATTCTTTTTTGTTAATCGAAGACCTCACGATATTTTTTCCCCACTGCCTACTTAATGGTAGACATAAGCACAAAGATTTAAAAATCTAGAAAACTGCACGTTCGGATTCGAATCTACGACCTCACGTGTAAGAGGCACACGTTCTAATCCACTGAGCTACCATCACTCTTCATCTCTATCAGTCTACATCATCACATTTTGTTCTTTAGAGATACCTAATAATTTGGGTAGTCAACTATTAAAGTCAGTCACAGTCACTGGTCAATCTTTCAAAATAATAGTGTTTTTTTTTATGAGATAGGGGGCAGACGAACAGACGGATCACCTGATGGTAAGCGATTACCGCCGCCCATGGACACCCGCAACACTAGAGGAGTCGCAAATGCGCTGCCGACCTTTTAAGAAGGAATACGCTCGCTTTTTGAAGGTTTGTAGGTCGTATCGGTTCGGAAATACCGCTGATGACAGTTCATTCCATAGTTTTGTAGTTCGAGGCAGAAATTAAATGTCGAGTGCAAAATAGGCAGAACTGAGAATGTCTCTAGACTACGGAAGCAGCCTAAAAGGAAAAGAATAACACAGTCATTCAATAAAGCCGGTATCGACCTTCGGATACAGTCGGTTCGGATATTAGGTACCGTGGGAGAGCTACGCTTCGGCAAGAATGGGCCGGCTCGATCGAAGTGATTCCACGGCCTCACACATCCCTAATTTTATTCCTCGGATTTGCAACGCCGTAAGGTAACACAGTTTTTATGAGATAAGTGGTTTGGTGGCAGACGAGCAGATGTATCACCGGGTGGTAGCGATTGACGCCGCCAGTAAACACCCGCAACACCACTAGAGTTACAAGTGCACTGCCAACCTTTAACCCCCTTTTCCCCATTGAGCCTCCAGTGCCCTCACTCACTCCGCGAGGCACAGCGAAGGCGCTGCTTCACGCACTTGGAGGTACAATCTTGAAATGCATTTCCTTTCGAAACTGTCGCACTGGCTTCTTTTTCTTTGCTGGTTTTAATATGGCATTAATTCCCTAAGAGCAAGGAGTGCAAGGATGAAAATTAACTTTAGGTAGTCCTAAAATATCTTGGAAGATACCCTTGAAAACTACCCGAAACTACTACTAACGCCATCTATGATTCTTCTAAGAAACTACATGAGTATTGCGCCAGAAGGATTTACCTACCGAATTTTGAGTAGCAGTCATTATTGCACTCTGTTGATCGATCATATATTATTCTTGTAATTTTCAATGATTTTAGAATTTATGAACAAGTTAGAAGATGTAACATTGTGCAATTTAATAAAAAACGGGATGTGTGCTTATCCTGTGAACCCGCCATCTTGTGACAGTGTATTAAGTCAATTAGAAAGTAGTGTTTTATTTGTTTTATAGATGTCACTGCCTGTACTATAGAAAATGTAAAATTCAAGGAAATCCTAATTATAATTATTATTATTAGGTAGGTAGATACTACTCTGTCGGGGCAATTAATTAATTTCTCTAGGTAAGTACCGTTTTCCTGCCTTTTTTCAAGCTTTTTAGGACATTACTCAAATCAAAGTTTTAGACACTGGCTGTAAAATCGAAAGAAGTCGGTTAACAAAAAACCAAAAACTTATGTCAAAACCGTCAAAAACACAGAACTGTGTGGTGGAGAGAGAACTGTTGAAATTTGGACAGCAAATCTTCCTAATTTTGCTACAACCGAATACCGAATAAATTTTGAATATATTTAAACATGTTCAGAGTTCGCTCGCTGCTAGCTGGTGGTGCCCAAACCAAGAGAATACTGACCATGTTGCCGGCTCCACCGCCTCTGCACCGGAGCCATTCCGATGGTCCGCCGATGCCGTTCGACAATATGCCTTTTAAAATTAAAAATAGGTAAGTAGGGTCAGTGCTCCAGTAGTTGACCATGCATTAGTAGTTGACCATTTTCAATTTAAGCGCCGATATTAAGCTTTCAAACGAGCAGATGTTCTTATTGGTTACAAATTGATGTGTCAAAACTAATCAGCCTAGCCACCAATCAGAATTTAGATTAAGTCTAGCGACTCCCTCTGGACAACTACTGGCGCATTAGCTGAAATTTTAATTTATTAATTAATAATATAATAATGGTAAAACTAAATTAAAATTTCATGAGTTTATATTGATAAATAACTAATTTTTAATGTACCTACACAAAAATAATCAAGTCAAAATTTCTAGTAGATATTTAGTAAATTTTTTTTTTTGTATCGAAATCTGCCTTAATTGGTCAACTACTGGGGCGTTCACCCTAGGTAGGTACTACACCGCGGACTAACTAGCTTCCGAGTAGGACACGCTTACCTAGTCGGTTGCGGTCTCCCCTGCCCTGCGACTAGATCGATAGGATGATGACATTCCAAGGCTGGCTGAAGTAGGCTGGATGAGCGGCCGAAAATCGGGAGCAGTAGCGTGCATTAGTGGAGACCTATATTATAGTCCATGCAGTGGACGAGTGTGGGTTACTGATGATGGAAGTAGGTACTTAGGTACCACATCGTCAGTATCAAGCGGGGTGACCGTTGGTCTAGTGGTTGTAACCGGGCCGTGATCTCTGGGTCCCGCCCGGGTTCGATTCTGTCTCGAATTTTGCAAGCGATGCGGTGTTGCGGATGTCCATGGGCGGTGGTAATCGCTTACCTTATCTTCAGGTGATCCGTCTACTTGCCTGTCCCCTATATCATAAAAAAGTCAGGTAAATAATTATTTTGTCGTTGATTTTAATACTGCTTTTTACTTGCAGATTCCTGACCACAGTAATATTTGCTTTCATGTTTGGTTCTGGACTATGGGCGCCGTTTGCAATTGTGTGGTATTCTATGGCAAAGCGAACGTTGTAATTTTATATTTTATTAAATAAATGATATTGACTTGATGACGATTCAATGTGTTTTAGTTTACATTTACGAAAAATAGCTATTTCTCAAAATCATTAGGTAGGTACACTGTAACCTGTACTGCCGTCCTCTAGCTATAATGCCGTTAACTAACATTTGGTCATTTTTGAGTTATGAATACCATCCTAATAAGAAAAAATTCCGCATCTAAACCATCTTTCCCGATTTTTTCTATCTTGTTTAGTTTCTGAGATAGTATGTCATTAACTACGAGTCAGTGCACTATTTTTGCAAGATTACATAGCTAGAATGCAGTTACCTAAATTTCTTAGCTAAAACGCGGTTAAGGGATTTAATTTTTTTATTAATGATGAAAAAAAATCAGAAATTACATAGCTAAATTGCCGTTATTTGAATTTCCGTCTCAATAAAGCCGTTAAAATACTTTAATGGCAATATTGTTCGGCTGTTCTTTGGAAAGGTTATGTATGGCATTACAAGACTAAAACACCGTTAAGTGAAAAAACTAAACAAAAACGCGGTTAAAGTCCAATAGCGGCATTTAAGACTGGTAAAATAAGTTTCTTGTTTTAAAATTTGCAAAAATGAGTTGACTTTTAACGCTGACCAAATGTAAAATGCTATAGTATTTTAAAACGTTTACAAGACTTAAATGCGGCTAACCCGCATTGCTTAACTATAATGCGGCTATGTGCCAAACGTTGCGGAGAGAGAAGACTCAGAGTGTTAGAAGTCGCGTACGCCTCGCAGAATTCCGTGCAAGATTTGCAAGGGCAGACTTTTGCAGGTTGCTCGCACTTGAACTCAATAAACACTATATCGGCACAATTAAAAAAAAACTGTTTGCTGGGAAAACGCGTTCAAAGATTTTTGAGTCCCTGTATTTTTACAATATCGGTCATAAATAATAGCAAAATTATAAAATTTCTTACACAAGACTTGACAGATCTGTTAACTTCCTCGAGCGAGAGGGGCTTTTTTGATAAATTCCTTCTTCAAAAAGTAGCCTCAAATGACTTTTACCTTTCTTTCTGTTTTAGATGTCGTCTTACTGGGCTGGGCTGGGGAAGGTCTCTTCAATGAATTGTTTATATTCTCGTTTTACAATAATTTGGGTTTTATTTTCGGATAAAAATACAATCGAAATATAGCTAGTAACGTTCGTCTTCAAAGGGGGAATGAGAGAGTGTGTCGCGGCGGTGGCCGCGGCTGCTGATCTTCTCATTTCAACACTTTCCATTGAAAGAGCCATCAAGTCGAAACGGGGATCAAAGGTGTTCGTACAATCTCTCGGAAGAAGCCACCTAACGAAGCTGACTACAGCAAGTGGAGAAGTGGTTGCCTCAAAGCCAGCAGTCCTTTCAGTGGTTAAAGATTTCTATAGCCGATTACGCTTTGCATGCATCTCAACCTGATCCTGAAAATAAGGACTCTCGAGCAACATTAACACGCCACTTCACCGAAGACCTGCCAGAAGTCAACGTTGGCGAAATCGAAATTGCTCTTGGGCAGCCTAAAAAATGGAAAAGCCCCCGGAGACGATGACGTAGCAACAGAGCTGATCAAAGCTGGAGGTAAACTCGTACAGAGGGAAGGTGCATTTTAACGCTGTCCTATTTGAAGGGAGAAGGCGTGGAGTAGAAGTGTGGTCGTCCTGTTCTTCAAAAAGGGTGACAAAAGCCTGCTGAAGATCTATCGACCCATTTAGCTTCTAAATCACGTTTATAAGCTCTTTCAAGAGTGATTACGAACCGTCTTGCGAACTCGACGAATTTCAACCACCGGAACAGGCTGGATTTCAGAGCGGATATGACACCATAAACCACATTCACACAGTGCGGCAGATTATATAGATAACCGAGGAGTGTAATCAGTCACTGAGTGTAGCATTTGTGGCATAAGGCCTTTGACTCGATTGAAATCTGGTCTGTTCTGGAGTCCCTGCAGCGTTGGCAAATAGATTGGCGATATATTCAAGTAATAAGAAGTCTCTACAAAGTCGCCACTATGTCCGTCCAAGTACAAAATCAGCAAATAAAACCTAAATACCATTATATCATTGCATCGAGGAGTGAGACAAGGGGACGTCTATCTCCCCGAAATGGAAGGGACGTGCATCAACATAAATGGCGTTGGTACACATCTCCTACTTGCGATTCGCAGATGACGTCGTCATATTGGCCAAAACGATGCAGGACCTAAATAGAAGCTAAATAGCTTGGCGGACTCTTCTAAACGCATCGGTCTACGGATGAAGTTGGACAACACCAAGGTCATGTTCAATGAACATGTGCTACCGGAACCGATTGCGATCCATGGCGCCACCCTCGAAGTTGTTCAAAGTATCTGTACCTGTTGGGCAGCATTCGGAAAACTACGTCGAGTCTTCTCATCGTCGACTCCACAGTGCCTAAAGACATTAGTGCGTCAGCTACCCGTCATGACTTACGGGGCCGAACGTGGACATTACAGCACGGCTAGTTCACAAGTTTAAAGTCGCTTAGTGGGCTATGGAAAGAGCTATGCTCGCCGTTTCTCTGCGTGATCGAATCCGGTACGAGGTGATCCGGCAGAGAACCAAAGTTATCGATATAGCTCATCGGATTAGTAAGCTGAAGTGGCCGTGGGCTGGACATATCTGCCGCAGAACTGGCAAACGTTGAGGTAAACGAGTTCTGGAGTGGAGACCGCATCTTGGTAATAGTGTAGGACGACCTCAGGCCAGATAGAGTGACGATCTGCGCAAGAGGGCTGGCTGGAGCTGGACGCGAGTAGCCGAAGATCGATCAGAGTGGCGAGCATTTGGAGAGGCCTATGTCTTAGTGGACTGCAAGGCTGATGATGATGATGATGATCGCGGAAATCGAGACGCTTTACTCAGAAATGTTTAAAGTACACAAAAAAAAAATCTGAAAAGTGCGATACAATGTTTTAAATATTATTATTACGGTAAACTGTCATAAAGTTAAAATAAGTGCCATAATAAAGGCAGTTACTATTTTTTTTAAAGCAGTAAATTATTTACCTGCTAAATTTAATTATGTTAAATATCTCGATAAAATTGATCTCAATGAGTTTTTTTAAATAGGTAAATCGTGATTTAAAACACTCAAATGCATTATATTATGTTGAACAAAAATACATTTTCTTGTATTTCCAAAATTGTTAGCTAAGTATGTGCTTAGCTTAAATGCCGTTAGGGTAAAAGGTTTTTATTTTAACTGCATTTTAGTCTAGTAATAATCATTATTTAAAAACACATTCTGTAAAATCTATAATTTATGTACTAACTAGCGGCTGCCCGCGACTTCGTCCGCGTGGAAAAGTAACTTTTTACCCCCCTTTTAACCCCTTACAACCCCCTTAATATTATTATGTTGATAGCCTATAGCCTTCCTCGATAAATGGACTATCCAACAAAAAAAGAATTATTCAAATCGCACCAGTAGTTTCGGAGATTAGCGCGTTCAAACAAACAAACAACAAAACAACTCTTCAGCTTTATTATATTAGTATAGATTCTAGACTTAAACGCCGTTAAGTAAAAATAACGGCATTTAAGTTCAGTAAATCTATTATACACCAACTCATTTTCCAATTTTATGAAAATTATTCAAAATCCAAGACTTAAATGCCGTTAAGGTAGTCGAAACGGCATTCTAGTTATGTTTTTATAATGTTATATGTAAAATAATACAAAGTTAAAACGTTTAAATTTAAATATTATCAAATATATGACACATAGAGTTGTGAAAGTTTGTGTGTATTAAAGCTCTTGCAAATACCAATGCAATGATATATACAAGTTGTATATAAACAGTTTACTTTAGAAACAGCAATTTTTTTTTCTTTCGCGCACTTTAAATCCATTTTTCTCCGAATGTGGTTTTGGCACTTAACGGCATTATAGTTAGAGGACGGCAGTGTAGCTAAGTAGATATACAGTCGGTATCTCGCAAACAAAAGAGATTTGAAAAGAGATGCACAGTGCGTGGGAAAGGGAAGGGAACTCCGACTCAGTCTTAACGTCCGGTTCGTTGGAGGCCCTTCAATAGGTACCCCTAGTAAGATCTATTCGATGGACATTTACATTACATAGTTGGGAACAGTTGAGACTAGGTAGGTACAGTCAGCCACACACCAGGATACCCACCACAACTGATGTGTACGACAGTAAGATGATAGTCGATTGGAGAAATTTTAGTTTTGTATACTTTGATGTGTGGCTGTATGTAGGTACACAATTTGTTTGATGGTCAACTTTCGAAAATTGTTTTCGCGTTACCTTAGAAGAACAACGCCTAGTAAAAATAAAAAGATTAATTTTCTGATTATGGAAGGCAAAAATAAAACACTTTTTGACTTGAAACTTGTATTATTAATCTACACCGTTTTTAAAATGTTAAATAAATTTTCAAGGCCAGGTTGGCGGATCACCCTCCTTGACCCTTCCCCCATAGAGCGCCGACTTATCCCTGTAGCTGGTCATCCTGAGGGTTTCCTGATCATCTAGGTACTTCCCGAAGAAGTACCCAGTCATAGGAACAGCAAACCAGACGTAGCGAGTGGTGATGCCGAAGATAGCCATGTTAGTTCTTTGGTTGCTCCAACTTCCACTTCCTGGTGTGGTTCCAATCAAGGAAGATCAGCGAAACAGTGACAGTGGGGAACGCAATAGTCACGAAGTTCCTTTTGAGGAACCGTGATAACGCCATAAACCTGAATGGAAAAAAAAATTTTTTTTTTATAAACAGTAACAAATACAGTTTTTGTTGTTTAACCTCGTAGGCTGTTTTTGTCATCAAGAACATCCTGACAAAGGATGGTTCGGGACCAAAGGAGTTTCCATGCCAACACATACCAGAAGGCAAAAGATTAATATATCGGTATGAAATATACAATAGTAGGGCCATAATTTATTACCTTGACTTGATACATAAGTACCTACCCGCCAAGACAACAGACAACAATCAACAAGAAAGAAGAAAGCAAATACGAGTATGTTCATTAATTTGGACATCGCAACACAACACATATTTTAAGAAGATGAATAATGGAAAAATGAAGAATAGGAAGATAAATAAATATGTCATCATATTCCTCACCGCGATAACAAAATAGTTGAAATAGAATACAAGAGTTGTACGGAGGGATACAGATGCCTAACATAAGCTTAAGAGTTTGCATTTCAAATAACCAGCCCCCATGAAATGGGCACAACTGGAGCCTAATGTTGGAAAAGCCTGTACAGAAGAACCAGAACCAGGCCCCATAATAAATCATATGTCTATCATTTAATCTGCTCCTGAGATGACCAGACATCATAGTGAGCGACTGTATTTAGCAGAAAAAATTAAAACAAATTAACCTAAAATACACTAACTCTAGTGAAATTCACTTTATAAGAGGCCACATTATGGGCTGCAGACCCGAGTTTGAACATAGTTGTTGTTAAATTTAAAAACACGAGTTATGCTAGACAAGTGCAAGATGGCTGAGCAATGTGTATGTTTATTTGTATGTAGATAGATATACATTTTCTCAAACACAAAAATACTTCACACATTTATGGAGGGAAAACAGTATTGGGAATGCAATTTCATCACAGTTGATAAGCCAAACTCCCTCCCTTATGAATTGAGTCAGATTATAGCAAGAACTTGCCTTCTAAATAATGGACAAGGGCAAGAGAAAAGACAAGGAACAAATCCACTCACTGTGTATGAGTTTCACTGAATCATCTAAAACCGCATAAGAGGAAAACGATCATAAAAATAGGTCTCAAAGAGGGTAAAACAGGAAGAACCAGGCACTCAACACTTGTTTATTATGTAACATTGGCGGTATTTAGATAGATGTATTTTTGTACAGAGGCAACTTTTACAGGCGGGCATTACTTTAATACGGTTTAATTATTACCTACATCATGTTTCAAGCACTAACTACAAAGCTGAATCCAAAAATGATTAAAGATATGAACACGAAAATGAAGACGAAGTAACAACGTAATTACAACATAATTCCTACATGTCATGAATACTTTAATCATTTAGTATGGTTTTTTCTATTACTTTAATATTACCTCAAAAACACATAAGAAATTAAACAAAGATAAGAATACAAAAAGTTTGAAACTAACCTAAATCAGTGTGACGATTTTGGCAAATTTGACTATTTTCTTGGTTTGTGATTTTGACATTACTTGTGACTGAATCTACCACAGACTAAAAAAAATATTGATATAACATGTTGCTAGATAAATTAAATAAAAAGCAACTATATAAATTCATAATCATATCTATATAGTTCGTGCCAGTTAAACTTGCAATAAAGGTCATTCACCCCACTTTCCACTTGTACCAAGAAGTCGTCAAAATTCGCGATACAGATCGCTTTCTATACTAAACTGTCGATAAAATTACATTTGCGAACTTTGACGTTTGGTATTTTGAAACACGGCAAATGTAATTTTATCGACAGTTTATTATGAGAAGCGACCTGTATCGCGCTAGGTATCGCGAATTTTGACGACTTCATGGTACAAGTGGGGTGAATGACTTTAATTGCAAGTTTATTTGGCACGAACTATAATACAATAAACTTTCGTTCTCTCTTATGTCACTGTTGTGGCTGTGTGTACAAAAGCGTCAGTTCTTTACCCTTTTTGGACTTGGGACTGACTTTATGTTTAAGATACAAGAGCTATTTTAGCACTGAGCGGGGTAACTGGACCTAAAGTCGCCTTCAGCACCACCCTCATCCAAATGTTTGCCTGTTAATGTTTCAGGCAAAGATTGTTTCAGGTATGTAGTAATAACCAATAAGTATAACACATTAATATTACAATTATAAAAATATTATAAAATAAAATTATACAAGTTCCTAAAATAAATAAAGATTTCCATATTAGCAGAAATAATTTTATAACTTGGCAATTCAAAAAACGGTACTGCCAACACCAAGAAAATAATTGCATGCCCTATCACCACAGGCTATAAAATCCGACGTAAATCAATAAAAATTCGAAAGTCATGCACGCACACGTAATTTAAATTAACCAAAATTATTAAATTCAGTGAAATTAATTACAGAAAATATAACTTAGTTTTAAACTAGTAATAGATAAAATAAAGGGGGTAATACTACTTTACTACGTAGGCATAATGTCGTAAATGTCTTATTGGTTTGAGGCCGATTCCGTAACGAAGTAACGAATGAGACAAATGTGAACACAGACAGATACTAATAATATGCCTGTTGCATTCAAACAAAAGCGCGAACTGTGCGTGTGAAAGAGAGGGGAACTCCGATTCTGTCGTAACGACCGACCGCTTCAAATTAGGCCCTCTATGATTAGATTAGTGTTGCATGAATAATAAAAAATAGCAAATTGGGAATAAGTATAAGTAGGTAGGTATTTCAATTCGTAGTCTTATTTTTTGTATGCGATAGGTGGCAGTTTATTAAAATCAGGCGCAGATCGCCAGATTTTAATAAATTGTCACCACCCATGGACGCCATTGGCGGAAGTCACAAGTGCGCTATCAACTTTATAAAGTAAAGGGATAAATCCCTTTTCTCTCGAATTGGGCCTCCGAGCCAACCGCTCACTTGCTCGATGAAAGTGATGAAACAGAGGGCAGGCACTGCTTAAAGCTGGTTTTCTATGTGAAATGATGTCTCAGTGCGGCCGGCCGTTAGCCATAGGATAGGATTACGCTGACTTGTAACTATTGTGACTGTCTCTGTCCCGTCTATCGCGTAAGTCCGGGGTATAACAATTATTGTATAATTATGCTGGAAATTTATGAAACAGCTATTTTATTTTAGACCAGTGGCCACTAACTGAACTGCTGCGGATAAGAACAATATAGATGGCGTTGGACGTTGATTGCATCACGCTTGTGTTTCGCCTTTTCGAGTTTGCCAGTGTCTATAGAATTTATCTCTTTTTAAATAGTATAGATTTTAAGTTTTGTGATCCACTGGTGTTGCAACCGCTAAACATCAGGTGATCCGTCTGCTCGTCTGCCACCTATGACGTAAAAAAGTATTAGTCTTACTTGGCAAGAGATCGACGAGTATACCAATGAAGATAATTTTGGCACTGAACCACCAACATAAAGTGTAGGTATTTCAATGAAAGAAACTAATTTACAAACTACTAAATCAGTTGGCTGCAGCTCACAAAATTGATCATATTTAATGATTTCTACTTTTCAATTTATACATTCGAAACACGATACGTTTGATAACATAACTACAACCACCACAAAACCATGCGATCGTCTGTCCACCAATCAGAACCTTATTGCTTGTAATATTAAAACGTTCGTAGTTCATCAAAACGAAGTGTTACCGTTGTTTGGTTTGACGGAGGGATGCTTAGCCACCCATACAGTAATTTTTGCATCGCCAGTCAGTGTTCCTGGATCACTGTGATTGAGTGTAAGCTGTCGGTGCTCTGGCCTTTGGTATGTGTTTTGAAGTGTTACTAAGATAGATAGATGTACCTACCTACTTTATTGCCCAAAAATTTAGTTCGTTAAAATTTGTAAATGCGTTGAACTTTTTTTATTAGTAGGTTTACCTACAGGTTGTACTTATTTGTCAATTTTTATAATACTATGTACTTTCCAAACAAAGTCAGTCACGTGACAAGTATATTTTTAACGGGGACTAGAAAAAATGACAATGTCAATGTTTTGGTATCAAACTTACATACTCAAACCTTAACTCAAACAAAACAAATAAACATCAGGTTACCGCAATTTGTCAAATGTTCCTTTATTCATATTGAACCTAAATCCTTTGATATAAAAGTTAGAGTTGATTGTAACAGTTTAACAAATCTTTAAGCAGTGGTGTTGTTTGTTTGTATGTAGGTACTTGCCTATTAGTTATTAATTTAATATAGGTACCTACTTAATAAATTACAAATATTATATTGTGTTCCTATTGTCATAAAAAAAATCTAAGGTTGTTTATTATTTTTGAGACAAGGTTTGGCTAAACAGAAATTTCAAATCTTTAGGCTGCAATAAAAATCGAACAACATTTTATCATCTGATACAGTTCCATAATTAAAATACAAAACATTCTGAGCATAATATGACCGGACCGCTTTAGCAAAATTTTCCAATAATAATACTTAGTCTAGTTAATCAAACGGACGCTGTCCAATACATAGACAGACATTCCAATTGGTATGTAGGTAACAGAGGGGGTCTGGGGATATCGATCGGTTTGTATCGGAAGGGATGTAGCGCTGAGTCGGTCTAAAATCACCAGACTCGATATTATAAGCTCTAAATTATTGAATAATTTAGAGGTTTTAAAATCAGGCTGCGCAGTACCTACGCTTACTACGCTTAAAGTATCGGGTCGCATATTACAGCCTCGGTTGTACAGACAGCCACACATCAGGTTACTACAATCTGTCAAATTTCTTAAATCGAACTTCACCTTTATGTCAAACGCGTTTGGTTTAATATCAACTGAGGAAATTTGACGGATTGTAGTTACCTGATGTGTGGCTGACTGTACATGGGTTCGATTCCCAAATTGGGCAAGGCTTTTATAGGTACAGAAGCTTTTTGTTAAAAAAATCTCAGTATCAGTCCGTAGAGTAGAGTTTTAGTTATATTACTATTCAAAACGATTTTATCCAGTTTTAACGAAAATAAATAAGATCAAACGATATTGGACTATTAAAAGTTCTGCAAAGCTTTCATACATTGAAACAAAAAAAGTAGGTAGTATGTGCAATTTGCCAAGATGCGAACTTTATTAGCGATTTTATTTAGCTTATTCTGCTTATTTGTTTGGGCATGATTTTGTGAATGAAAAATCCCTGATCTGTAGACGGAATGATCTGAAATTTACATTATCAACTACATAGTTTGATTTTATGTATGTAATGATGGGCAATGTTTCAAGTATCCGTTCGTATCCACGGATTATGTGATTGGTTGCAGAGAGCAGGCAAATTATAGTCCGCGGCATCTAACAATAGCAATGACTGTTGCTTGTAAAAAAGAAGACTTTCTACTAAAATTGGTTTCTGTGCACTCAAGGTCATCGCTATCGTTTCATGCCGCAGACTATATCTACCTGATGTTAATTGCAAGCAAGCAATTGACCCACAAACCACTAGTAAAGTCATAAGTGCGCTGCCAACGTTTTTCCTCTTCCCTCCAAATTAGGCCTCCACCTCACGCACTCTGCAAAACACAAAAGGCTCGAAGCAGATTTTCTATTGGCGAGAAACAAGCCCTGCCTATCGATGTCAGCGTAACATCAAACTATTATTTAATTTCAAGGTCTCACACGCGTACCTGCCAGCGAAGCTGATGTATTAGTATAGTCTGCGGAATGAAACAATAGCGATGACCTTGAGTGCGCAGAAAGACAGAAACCAATTTTAGTAGAAAGTCTTCTTTTTTTATAAGTGCGCAAACTCACGGTCATCGCTATTCTTTCATGCCGCCAGGTACATTATCCACAGATCTTCTTGAAATCTAATATCCGAGTCTGTAGAAAACCACTGAAAGAAATACAATAATTCGTCAAGCAATTTCGTCATCATTTATGTATGAAATGATGACTGGTAATAATGTCATGCATGAATGATGACGACATTGTGATAGGGTTACCTAGTGTACCTACAGTCAACTCCAAAAATATGTATACACTTAAGGACCTTGTCACAATAAATAATATAAGAAAGTAGAACGACCTCTACTTTCTTAGTGTATTGTGACAAGGTTCTTAAGTGTGTATATATTTTTGGAGTTGACTGTACCTACTTATATCAATGATGGCGGCAATTGCTTACCATCAGGTGATCCGCCTGCTCGTCTGCTACCTATCACATAAAAAAAAAATGTTGCAGGATAGATGACTTTTTTAATATTTTATCCCCGTCCACTTCGATCTATGAGAAAAACTGATTTCATGGCTTTCCTGTTTTATTTTATTTTACGGTCCTAATAATAAGGTTCTTTGTTACTTCCCTAAAATAGCTGATTTACCCCTATTAGTGTGATTTCACCCAGATTAGGAAGTTTTGGAGTGATTTCCCCCCGGGCGTTAATATTGTCAAAAGTTGGCGCAAGCTACTTTGTAAACTAACAGCGAACTGTATAGCTCTACTATGGTTTTAGAAGACGTCAAGATTGATACGAATATTAGAATCAGTCCAATCAGTTAGATACAAGCAGATAGAGGAATGAAAGATTTTATACTTAAACCTATCTATTCAATGGTATAGATAAAGTTACAACGTGTGTATCTTTATAAATTATTATAGCAACACAATATTCGGTTTTGTTAAGTTGGCATTACGTTATTGCAAGAGAGGAGCGGTCAGCGGAGAGCGGGAGGGGACCGTCCGTTCATGGAGCGAGCGAGCGAGTGCCTTCGTCATCGTGTGCAGATTTTGTAAATTGCAGTGTGGGGTGCTAAAATTATGTTGATTTTGAAGTGAACAATAGTATTGGTGATGTTGGCCTTAGGCTTATCGTTATTTCGCAAAAAAACTCTAAAAGAACACACGTTTACTGTAGTAATCCGTGAAAAATCGAGAAAGCTTCAAACGTGTTTGAAGCTTTCGTTTTCGGATTAATGGAACTATGAACCTGGACTCTTTAACGTTTAGCTTATCGCAAATCAATTATCTTGTTGTAAATTTAAGTAAGAAAAACTTCAAGCAGACAAGTCAAGAGTTATCACAGGTGAGAGATTTTGGTATTTTACAGCTTGTCTTTGTTTTCTATTGTCGCCATATTGTAGACTGTGGCAGCTGCACGAGAATTTTGTAACAGTACCGAGTGGTTGTACAATGTATTATTCTGTATAATGATGTATGTAATCGCGATGCGCTGTGTTTCTTGGCAAACCATTAACTGTTTTGTGTACCTAGTTGAGTTGAAAATGTGAACATATTGCGACCACGCGCTGAGTGCAATCGCCCTCGCCAACTGTGAGAGAATCTGTGCGTGGTATTTTTTTACTACTTCTCTTCTATTTATCGCCAAACGACGGATCAGTTTTACCGTTTTAAAAAGGTGCTGTGTTTATCCCATGGATATCCAAAATGTTGTGCTTTGTTATCAGATAACATTGAATTATTGTGAAAGATAATATTTCAGCTTCAGTGGACAACATCAGTATTTTTTTTAGTAAGTAGTTCCATTGACGAAACTAAATCACTAATTATTACCGTTTATTTATTGTAATTTCAAGTAAAATCTACCTATGAATTTGTTTAGAAGTCAGATATCACCTACATCTACCAGTCACTAACATTATGAGTGTGTAACTTACAATAATTAGATTTCGTTATGGTAATTACTTGTAGATTGAAGACAATTTAACATTTTTTTGATCTAACATTCTTATAATTATCTGATTTCCTGATTAATCTGTTACAATAAAGCTTTCTTACTATTGATCACAATGTGTTTAAACTGTATGCCTACCTTCATTATTAAAATCATTGAGTAACTTATATTCACTTCAGTAACTTAACTAGATTTTAACTTGTTTATGTAAAAATCAACATCTATAACAATGTCAGCATCTTTACAGAATGTTAACATGATTTCTACTGTTCCATATAGAATATATTTGGGTTACTTCTGCAAACCAATTGGGACATATTCTGTTTCTCATCTATCTCCATATTTTGTTGAAATATGGAACAAGTTTGGAACATTAAGTAAATATGGGATGAGATAAAAAATGGAACAGGTCTGGTATACATGAATCTATGTCAACTCTAAATATACTACTCTGGAGTTAGGAATACCTACATTTAAAATATAATTGGAACATAGAGGGCATAATGCAATGGCATATAGGTAATTTAATTTAAATTCTAAGGAGTTGGATTATAGTGACTTGGTAGTCCTACAAACACAAGAAGAAAATATCATTGGTGTATGGTACAAGTATTATTGTGTATCATGTATCATTTTGTATGCTATGTGCTTAGATCTCTTGCTAGGTTACTAGTCACATGTTGCTGAGTTGAGCTGAGGTTTTGGATGTAGCAGAAAGAGAAAGATACATTTAGATGAATATGAAGAACTTAATAATATACCCAGATGGATAGTAATGAAACATCTCTAAATAAAAGAACATCATATAAAATGTAATTTTTCTGCAGCACCAGTTTTTTGAGAAACCCATGGATCCTTACCCATTATTAGTAATTAAATAGGGATGTTCCAGTGAAGATATTTTATATTTTTAATGTATAGCCAGCCACAAAATATCAGGTCACTACTATCTGTCTCATTTCTTCACTTGATTTAGTATCGATTTTTAACATAACAATAAGAGAAAAGTTGATTAAAGAAATTTGACAGAGTCATGTATACTTTTATGTGTTACATACATTATTAATTATTAGTCCTGTATCTAATCGTAGGTACATAATGAACATTTAAGTACACTTAAAAGTTTTTAAGAAAATAAAATCTTATTTATTACCAACTAATTCTTTATCTTCCAAGTAATAGTCTAAGTTTTTGAAAAGATTTCAAGCTACTCATGATCATGTTAATAGATTGAAAAGTACCTATATTAAATTTGCTCTGTTGGCATATGTCAGTTGTGAACATGCAAGGTTAAATAATAAACTGGGGAGCGTAACCTGTTGTCAATTATAATAAATCATGTCCTGTTAGGTAGACCGAGCTACAGTCAGTGCCAACAGTAGTTAAATAATTAAAGTTACAGTTTTTTAACGAATTAATGTCAAAAGTTTTATATTTCCTACATTTTACCAAGCAACAAACAATTTTGTTTGACTTGTCTGGTAATAGTTTAGCTAGGTGTAGCCTTCATTAATCATTTTAATTAACTATATAATTGACAAGACAATGCAGTTCTTCTTTCCAACAATATTAAAATTAAGATGATGGTTTATTATTCACCAAGTGCTTTTAAATTCATCCTGTTGACTTTGCGACCTCATCAATACTCCAGTGTTGTCAGTATTGTCACCAATTTATTTTAAATGGAGAACTTGCATCATCTGTCACTCAATTGGTTCAAGTAGTTTGTTTACACAGGAGTAATAACTTGGGTAGGGATATTAAAAGTCCTGGTTTTAGTTACGAATCATATTGTATTTTCATGATTAATATTATCTTGCTAATAAAGAACTAAATTCTATGATTGTTCATATTATGTCTTGCTATCTTCAGATGCTGTCGTTTAAAGATTGGCTGTCTTCATAACTGTTTGACAGACTATAGTAACCAATAAATGTCCGAATTTTCATATTTGCTTTCCTGATCATAGACCGAGAACCATTGCCAACGGTTTGGCATACATTTCTCAAACGAGATAATAACAATGTTCCACGGGCCGCACCGCTGCATTGTTCCATCTTCTGGTTTTGGATTTTCCTGTAGCTTTGTTTCAAATGAAAAGTTGAAGTTTGCATGGTGTCACTTATATTCTTCGACTTGTTCTTCAGGAAGGTCTTATCGTCCTGAATGCTGTCGTAAATATATGACCAATGACAAAGTAGAAACTAATTACGCCTATCCAAGATGAATTTTTAACCATTTCTAAGAGCACACATGACAATACTATTTTTTATTTCTCTGTTTGTTAACTTTGGTTAAAATCGTAACATTCATGTGGGTAAATATAAAATTTAACGAAATTCCGAAATATGATTGATAATAATAAAATTATCACTATTTTTATTGTACAAGGTAAAATTTCCTAGACAATAATGTCAGGAAAATGACCGAGTGAATCCATGACAATAAATTGTATACGACCTAACGTCGTTAAAGAAAGTCACGTTAGCCACAATAATTTCAGTTAACTATGCATTACAGAAGTATATGAATAACGCAACTGCTCCGTCCACAAGAAAATGTGTCTTGCAAGTCTCTAATAAGACTTATTTTGCTGAAATTCTATTTCTTGAAACCATGGCTACAAGTAAACCAACACAACATAACACATTCATAGCGGCCGGCAATTTTAATCATGAATGACATAATGAGTTTACTCTTGGTCCTTATTACGTAGTTTCTACTGAAATGCGTTGTCAATGCAACTTAATTGCTCGTGTTTGATACCGATATCGATTAATACATTTACAAATGCTTTCATTATTATTTTAGTTACTTGCGTCATAGACTTTTATATTATTGTTTGTACAGTCGGCGCAAAAAGATGCTACACATAATAGCTATCTATGTGCAAGATTATTTAAATAGTAGGTATTTCAAAAAAGCAAGGTGTGGTGTTAAGTAACCGACCCACCAAAATAACCAAATGTGCAACAAAATTGCGAAAATTGCATAAAATTTATGTTATATGCTGTGGAAAACAAAATAGCAATTTTTTGGAACACAAATTAGCATTTTTTAAATAAAAAACATTGTATGAAGTGTGTATACTTAAATCTTCTGCACCTACATCTAAATTATCACAGCAACACACTGTATGGTGCATTTCTAAAAATATATATATTCTAAAGCCATGAATATACTTAAAAGTATTAGATAACTGCTTCGCGACTTTCCGTTTCATTTAATTGATAAGCATCTGTTCTAAAAGATATTTATATTTTATCTGGCTTTATTTAATTTGCAATCTGGTAACACTATCCTATCACATAAACGGGAACTCTTGCAAAGCATAGTTTTGGTATGTGTTAACTTAGTTTTAAAATGCATAGCGAATTTTTGAATTGATAATGCGCAAATGCGAAATTATAAATATTAGAGTGTACTCTGATTCTTCTATTGTATTTCGTTTAGATGTAATCAACACCAAATGTTATAATTATGTAAAAATTTGACAGATGTTGTAACCTAACTTAATGTGATTGTCGGTAATATACACGGGAGAGGCACTTCTAACCTTGTAGTTTCTATACAAACGCTGTGCATTAAGGTACATAAAATCTTTTATTGGCATAGTTTAGGTGACAAGATTCCTACGCTCGGCTTTCAAATCCATCATAATCACAAATCAAATTTAATAAAAAAAGGAAATTGGCTTTTTTTAAGCTCCGTAAAATGTTGTGTAGGTCTAGAAATTTTATTTAAAAGTGCCTCTGAGTGTAGTTATCATTATAGTAGATAAGATTCTATTTGTATCGTAATTGACGTGACGTGTACAGTACCTATATTGATTTTTTGTTGACAAGATTATTCTACTGCGTATTTTTATTTCTGGCGTCCTCTAACTGGTATGCTATAACTCCACAGCTCGTCAGTCTCTATGGACTGGAAGCAGAGAATCAGCTCTTGAGGTGCTTGCTTACCGAGGCGGCCAAGTGTTCGTGGGACAGCGACCGGCCAGGGTCGGGCTCCACCAGCAGCGTCCACGGGTCGCTGCTAACTCAGCACCTGACCGCACTCCTCAACCATCCGGCCAAGGCCACCGTGCTCTGTCGAGCCGTTGATACTCCGACTCGCTCACTCCAGAAGGTAAGTACATACACTCACTCACTCTAGTTAGTACCCGTAGTTACACTTTTCGTTGCCCATTAGACTCTTTCAATTTTCACCCACAACCTGTATTTGTCTGTTTGTCCTACCCTATCTACATTTTTTTTCTTTTTAGTGATTCCGTTTTGTCATGTCTCTTGTCAAAGTGTTATTAAAACATGTTTTGTATTATGTTTTTAATGAAATCATTTTTACAATATTTTTGCTATTAATTTATGAATTTTTCTATTTTTAAAGTTTGTTTGTCTGGTGGGATTAAAGTAAGTGCTGACGGGTATTTATAATATTTTACTGTTAATTGTATTAAGATTTTGTGAAAAATATTTTGTTAACTGCAGCTGGCTTGGAGGCCATAATCACATGGACATAACAGACATCATACAGATGTAGGTACTTTAGTTTTAATTATCAATGTTTTATTATGAATCCTAATAAATGGGCAATTAGTAGATGTGCGCTTGTTATAAATAGTAGTAGTTTGGCTAATTTACCAGTAAATGTTTTATGCTTCTATTGCACTGTTCCTTTCAGATATTAAAACCTACAAATACATTACTCAATCGTCTTTCAAGATTATTAAAGTTAACCACTGCAGAGGATGTTGCCTTCTCATTGGTTTTGAGGAGGAACTCTTCAAAAGCTGAAATAGTATCTTTAGCTAAGCAACATTTAAAAAAGAGATTTTTGGATCTAGTGCAGTGTTATCTCGACGCCGGTAAGACATTCCTTACATCGCATTGACTTATCAAGTTTTAGTGTTTAACAGTTCCACTGCAATACGTTCTTCCGTTTCAGAACGCGGTCACCAGGTCGAGCGCGCAGGCCTTCAGGAATGCAGCCCTGAAGTGTTGCAAACTCTACTGGCCAGTTTAGCGCACGAGAGACTTGCCACAGTGACAAAAGACTTGTTTCTTAAACGTTTACGAATCGATTTCCCCCGTGAAGTAGTGCCTATTGTGCTAGCGCCGCTACTGTACCCGGACGACACTCAGACGCCGCTCGAGGAGATGACCACAGCTGACGACATGGCCGCCGCCATGATGGACAACTCCCTCGCGGACATCATCCAGGACATTGGATACTCCTTCACCAACTCCGTGGAGGAATGCAAAAATAATATGCTCAACTTCGGTGCGCGGGAGCCCACCGCCATCGACGTTGCCCGGATCATATCCATGATGATCAGATACCATGCCCTCATTCCGGAGGGCCCCCTATTACAGACGCCTGGCAATTTTTGGATGAGCCACGAGCCCAAAAAAGATCCTATAACACACGGACACGGCGAATCGTGGAATGCTGAAGTATTTGTGCAGACACTCAAAGAATTAGCTTCCAATTTGAACTGGAAAGAGGTGATCCTCCAGCTCGACCACCCAGAGTTCATCGTACCCGACAGACAGGGGCTCAGCCTCCTATTCACGATCCTTCGGCTCGGTCTCCAGAGCGCGGGGTACCCCGCCAACATCTTCCCCGTCGAGTATTTCTGCCGGCGGTGGACCAACTTAGAAGGACAGATCAGCCTGATCAGCATTATCCTAAAACATCAGGATATTTTCAGTTTTGCCGACCACCCCTTCCATCCTGTGTCGATTGACCTGTTGAAGTCACCACCCGAAACAGACAACAAGGAGATTGCCACCTGGCGATGCCTTTATTTAGTCGAGATTCTGCTGTACGCTGGAGAGCGCGGGTACTACTTGCAAGTTCACGATTTGTTAAAGTTTCCTCTTACGCATTGTCCTGATATCTTGCTGCTTGCATTATTACAAATAAGTCCACCTATTACTGTATTTAGGCAAGAGTTATTGACAACGCTCATACCTATATTTTTGGGAAATCATCCGAATTCAGGTATTATTTTACACCACGCCTGGCATACACAGAATCCGAACATAAAACCTATCATCATGCACGCCATGGCCGACTGGTACATACGCGGTGAGAGCGACCAATCCAAGCTATCCCGAATACTGGACGTTGCTCAAGACCTCAAGGCTCTGTCTCTACTACTGAACGTTCAATCGTTCCCCTTCGTTATTGACTTGGCGTGTCTGGCGTCACGCAGGGAATACCTCAAGCTGGACAAATGGCTGACAGACAAGATCCGAGACCACGGCGAAACATTTGTCTCCGCAATGGTAAAGTTTTTGCAGAGGCGATGTCCGCAGGTCCTCGGTAAAGGACCAGAAGATCAATTACCCAAAGCCGCCCAGCTGCCGCACGAGACCATAGCTACTATCCTTGCGTGCTTACAACTTTGCATACCAAATGTGCAACAAGATCTACAAGAAGCTATCTATAATGTGATCGCCAACTGTCAGACACTGATGCTGAGCAAAACGAGACAAAGCATCGCGGGCATTGCTCGTCCACACACGAGAGTTCTTGAAACACCATTTAACCCCGCTGCAGGCTTGGGCGGGCCGTTGTTCACTCCGCATGTCGATTCGATTGCCAATCTGACTCCCAATGTTGCGAATATGAACTTAGGAGCTCCAGGCAACACTGCTTTCGCTATGCCTGGCACACTGGGCCCTTTGGTGCCGGCTCCAGGATCGCCGTCGCGCATGATGGGCGCAGGGCCGAATAGTCCCTTTGCGATGATGCCCTTACAGCACAACACCAATGTTGCAAACATGAACGCGCTGGCCAGGATGGCCCCAGCACCTGCCATGGACAAGCCGCGCATTCCGGATCCTATACACTTCCCTGAGATGATGCACAATGTGTCCAAAGAGATTGAAGACGAAGCCAACGGTTACTTCCAGCGGATCTACAACCACCCACCGCATCCTACTCTATCAATTGACGAAGTACTTGACATGCTAAAGAAGTTCCAAGATTCGCCCAACAAGCGAGAACGGGAGGTGTTCTCGTGCATGCTTCGTAATCTCTTTGAAGAATACAAGTTCTTCCCTCAGTATCCGGACAAAGAATTGCACATAACTGCCCAACTTTTTGGCGGTATCATTGAGAAAGGACTAGTTCCAAGTTACGTTTCATTGGGCTTGGCTCTAAGATTCGTGCTTGATGCACTGCGTAAACCGGAGGGCTCTAAGATGTACTACTTCGGTATAGCTGCCTTGGATCGATTCAAGTCGCGTCTAAAGGATTACCACAAGTATTGTGAGCACGTCAGAGCAATACCTCATTTTAGTGAATTCCCTCCACACTTGATTGAATACATCGAATATGGGCTCCAGAGTCAAGAGCCGCCTACCAAGCCACAAGGAGCAGTGCTCCCGACGAGTCTGGCTGCAGTGCTAAACCAAAGTGCCGTCGTCACAGTATCAGCACCATACAGGTAAACAATCTGCAGCTGTTGTTATTTATACTTATCATAATCCAGTTTTATCTTTGTTTTTATTGATATCATTGTTGTTTTAGGGCTGTGGTGTGCGCGCCGTCGATATCAGTGATCGCGAAGGTCACAAACTGCACTGCAGGAGGCATGGGAAGCCGGCCATCCATCGCTAATGCCACCAACATTGACACTCTTCTAACGGCGACTGACAGAGAAGAAAAAATTAACGCTCCTCCCGAAGCAATACAGGACAAGACAGCATTCATTTTCAATAACCTCAGCCAGTTGAATCTGCAGACAAAATGCGAAGAGCTCAAGGAAATCATCACAGACGAATACTTTCCCTGGCTATCCCAGTACCTAGTGATGAAGAGAGCGTCCATCGAACTCAATTTCCACGCTTTGTATTCCAATTTCCTTGACGTTCTCAAAATTCGCGACGTCAACAAAATGGTCACAAAAGAGACTTATCGGAACATCAAGGTATTGTTACGCTCCGATAAAGGCATTGCCAACTTTTCTGATCGATCATTGCTGAAGAATCTCGGCCACTGGCTGGGCATGCTGACGCTCGCGCGCAACCAGCCCATACTCCACGTGGACATCGACCTCAAGGGGCTCGTGCTCGAGGCCTACCACAAGGGCCAACAGGAGCTCCTCTACGTTGTCCCGTTCGTTGCCAAAGTTCTAGAATCCAGCGCCAAGAGCGTGGTCTTCAAGCCTCCTAACCCTTGGACCATGGCACTGATGAATGTTTTGGCTGAATTACACCAAGAGCCGGATTTGAAGCTGAACCTGAAGTTTGAAATAGAAGTGCTGTGTAAAAACCTTAGCCTCGACATCACAGACCTCAAGCCGACTCTGTATTTAAAAGATCCAGAGAAAGTAAGGACGATTGAGTTCCAACTGTCACAACCGAAACCGAATAAGGAGGCTGCAAATACGATGCCAGTGAGTCAACCTATTGTGCAGACTCCGCAGATGCAGATGATGCCGCCGCAGCCGCCCATGATCCCGACCGAGGACATGTCGATCGCCGTGCCCACGCCCACGGGCGGCCTGGTGACGAACGACCCCAGCTTGATGGGAGTTCTTGGCTTGCCGGAGCCTAGATTCAACTATTTAGACGTGAACGTCTCTTCGACTTCTGCTTTCGGGCAGAAGATATGTTTCAATCCGCACATCATTTTGTTCCAAAACTACCCGCACTTGAAGCAGTTCGTGAAGCCTGCTATCGAAAGGTCGATTCAAGAATGGATCCATCCAGTGGTGGATAGGTCCATCAAGTATGCCCTGACCACCTGCGAGCAGATCATCCGCAAGGACTTCGCTTTGGACCCGGATGAAGTGCGAATGCGCACCTGCGCGCACCACATGATGAGGAAACCTGACAGCCGGTATGGCGATGATCACGTGCCGAGAGCAGATCATTAGCACTATCAGCACCAATCTGAAGGCCGCTTTCGTGACGGCTCTCATGCCCGCAACACCACAGCAGGTAATGTATTGTTTGATAAATATATTTTGGACAGTATGCTCTAAACATTTCCTTCAAACATGACGACTGTGTACATTTTACCGCTTAAAATAGTAATAAATTAAAGCAGTGTTTATAAAAAGACGCGAATGTTTGGCGCTTACTGTCCAAGTGAGTGTTAATCCAATGATTTCGTTCGTAAAATTGTCAATTTGATAAATCACACCCAATAATATCTAACCAATCACCTTGTAGATGAACCTTAGTCTTATTATTTAATGGATTTTTCAAAAGCTAAAATAGTTACCATCATCACACAAAGTTCAGCAATGAGTTCATAAACGTGGCATTGTTTAGCAGGAGATCGTCGAAAGCGCCGCAGCAGTTCTCGCGACTGAGAATATGGAGCTCGCGTGCGCCTTTATCCAGAAGACGGCAGTCGAGAAGGCACTGCCGGAGCTGGACAAACGACTGATGAGCGACTACGAGATGAGGAAGCTTGCCCGGCAGGAGGGCAGGCGGTACTACGACCAGATCGTCCTGGCATACCAGACGGAGAGGATACCGGAGCGAGTCAGGCTGCGTGTAAGCGGGCCCACGGACCTGCAGATCGCGGTGTACGAGGAGTTCGCCTGCAACATCCCTGGCTTCATGCCGGTGCGGGACGCGGGCATGTTCATCCCGAAGCCGTCGGCGCAGGAGCAGCTGCCGCAGTTGGCGTTCAGCCAGGCCATGAACCCCACGCAGGTGTACGGGGCGGATGAGATGAGCGCGTTGATCTCCGCCGCAGAGGTGTTCTTGGCTAACTCGTTGGCCAACGCCTCTCTGGCCGCGCAGACGGCGAACATGCATTCTCTGTTGGAATGCCTGTTCATGGCAAGAAGAATCCGGGATATTGTATCTGGATGTGCTCTGCTACAGAAGGTAATAGCAAATTCCTTTAACTTAATTATTACTACAAACCAAGAATCATTTATAATATTAAAAAGTAACAAAATGAAACTCAATAAGACCTTAGGAACTTTGGATAAAATCCCCACAGCGGACAACGATAAACCGTAATTTACTTCAAAGGTTCACTTAACCTTTAACCAGACTAATGAGACCACCAGATTTTGAACTTTATGCAGTTATGATAAGGTTGAAAACCAATGAAAAAAATATATGTTTAGGGCCTGGTTAAGGGTTAAAGTGCAATGTTTTCAAAATAGTTTAGGTTTAAAAAAGTGAAAAGCATACAGTTCGGACTAATTTACGTTCAAATCTAAAATGTATGATAGGTTTGGTTTGTGTCTGTAAAGTGGGGCTAGAAGTTCCCAATATATTTGATATCAGATTTGATTTCTATGGTGGAGACCTTTGCCATTTGATATAATTTTTTTCTGAGCACTTCATAATGACCGTTAACATTTCCCCAGGCCGTGGAAGGCCTTCTGGACAGCCACATCGTGCAGCCGGGCGCGAACAGCGAGCACGTCGAGATGATGACGCGCTACAGGGACATCCACCTGCGCGTGCTCAAGCTGCTCGAGGACGGCCGCGTCTACGGCCACGTGTGGACCACCAAGCAGATCACCTATTGTCTCACGGAGTGCCGCGAGGAACTCAGATACAACATTGAAGCGGTCGATTGCCTGATTAGGAATCATCTGATCAACTTACCTCAGGTATGGAAGCTCGGGCTAATGAGTGTGAATGGGTTTGACGTATGGAGGTTTAAGCCCATACTCTGATTTTTAATCATGTGGAGTTAACTGATAGATGCAAATGTCAAGTTTAAAAATTCAATAGATTTGCCGAAAAATAAATGCGCAGGCCTAGAGTTTAAACTATGATCTTTTTGGGACTAGCGATGGAATGTAATGTAATAATTAAATAAGAAAAGTACAAAGTTATGTTTCTAAAATATCGAATTTAGTTAAATAGTCTTTTGTGTCATTAATTTAATTAAACCTACTTTGACCAATAATGTTCTGCCAGTAAAGCTTCATCTGTGTTAGTTATTTAACTTGATTGCAAGTGCATTGCACTGCGAGCTATGATGTCAAACACATGACATTTCACTTTAATTTATCAATTGTTTTTATTATGTCTACTTGCGTTTGTTTTGACAATTCAAGTATTTTTCTTACGCGCTTCTTTGTTTCAACAGTATGACATTGCCCTTGCACATCTGATGGACAACGGCAACAACTACATGGCTGTTGCTTTCGCAATGCAACTGGTGCAGCTGTACCTAGTCGATGACAGGAATAACATGTATGCCAACGAATCTGACTTGTACCATACTACGGAGACGCTATACAGGTATTTATCAGTTTGGTTTTAACAGATTGTTTATGGTGTTTTATGGGGAACCAATGTTATGCTGGCGAGATTTGCACGACTCATAGAATAGTAGGGCAAATAAATGCTCCTTTTCCCTATCTTAAATGCTAGATCAGCTCATAATAAATCTAAACATTTGTATCAGAAGAATTTTGAAAACATTGCATAGTTTCATATAACTGAACAGTTGCGTGTAATGTATGATTTGTATAAAATGTATAATGCTCATATGTTTATGTCTTTATTCACCTATCAATTGGTTCATGAATTAAAGTTGCTTTTGCTATATAAAGCTGCAATTTACAACTATTCGTTATAGCAGAGTTGTTGATGGTGAGTCGTGTTTCAGGGTGATGTCGCACTCGCGTCAGCCCCCTCCAGAGGGCCTGGGCACTCTGATCGAGATGCTCCGCGTCAACCAGGACCCTAGCGCGTACCTCGGCGAGAGGTCCCCGTTGGGGCCCACCGCGCACATCCACTCTGGCATCCTGCAAGTGAGGGTCAGTATCTCAAGATGTTTGATGATATTTTTGGGCCGTGCTCGCTAAAATATTCGATTGGAACGTTCCAGCCAGGCTAACATGCGCACCACGAGATAATTTGTCGACACTCGTATTGTGTCGGCGCAAGTTGCGTCTCGCTCACCTGACTGAGCGATGAGCGGGATAGAAAGATGCGCTCTCGCGAACGAGAGTCGACAAAATTTTGTCGCGGTGCGCATGTTAGGCCTACTGATTGCTCGCAGTAGCAGCATAGTCTTATAAAAGTCCCATAAGCTTCACTTATAATGTCTTAAATCATAGGAGACGAGTTTACCCTGAGAGCAGTTAATTACATAATTTGATGTAATCTAGGTAGATGACAATACAATAATGTGTAAAAACAGAAAGCTGTGTATTTCTTTTCAAAACTAATTTGAAAAAACACTTAAGCACATGTTTTTCTATTTGTGATATCTATTTTTATTATTATATCATTGTATGTGGCACCTTTTGAACTTCATAATACACCAAAGTTATTAAATAATGTTGCATAATATTTAAAAGTTGCTGTTATATTTACTCGCTTGTTTGTTGTTTATACATTTCAAGCTTTGGAGTCCCACTCTCTTGACTCGAATGTTGTGTTGTATGTCCGCTTGTCTACACTATTTCGCTTTCTAATACATTGTGATAAAATGTATCACAATTTCGGTTAATTTGTCCATAGCTCAAGTATTATGGGCTATACACCCATTCACTCACTTTAGGTAGTTTTTAGGGACTTCAATTAATTATCAAATTGGATGAATAAAACTATCCCCCAACGAATTTATTCATTATATTAGGTTTTCTGACCTTTCAAATCATGACGTAGTATTTCTTACCAGAGTATTAAACCATCCTCCTTTTTATCTGTTTTAACCTCTAGTAGAACATCCTACTAAATCTGAAAGAAAGCCTCTGTAGTTTTCCTCCTTTTCATCAGTTAAAAACTGATTTTCAAATATTTGTCTACCTTGGGCTGTCTCTATCCACCAGTGTAATAAGTAACGAATAAACATCGTAACCTAAACCTAATGCCATCGTCATCATAGTGATGAAGAACCCTATAGCATCGAGTAGTAGCGATTCCTATGATGAAGGCCTGTGCCTTTCACCGGGACAGTAAATAGTCTTAGGGCCTCGTTCACCACCTCCGAGTAAAGTGTCAAGTAATGTCAATTATAGTGGGTCGGAGAAAATTGGCCCCTGGTCCGCGGCCTAGTTTAATTTAAATATTTTTTCTATACAAATACCAGGGGCCAATTTTCTCTGAGCCCACTATAATTGACAAGTAAATTACTTGACACCTTACTCGGAGGTGGTGAACGAGGCTCTTATACTTAACTTTTGATCACGATACAGGCTCGCGACTACGACGACCCCCCGGGCCTGCAAGAGAAGACGGAGAACCTCCTGCGCGAGTGGAGGAACGTGCTGCTCAGCCCTCTCACCGAGATTGAGATCGCGCAGAACTTCAACATCTACGTCCATCGCATGAACATGAACGGCATCCTCAAGTCCGACGACATGATCACGCGCTTCTTCAGGATCGCCACGCAGATGTGCATCGAGAACGTATACCAACAACTCACCGAGGAAAGGGTCAACCCCCCGCAGAGCCCGCCTAAAAGAGAAAAGTACTACGCGATGTGCGACTCCTTCATCAAACTCGTCTCGCTTCTCATCAAGAATACGGCTGATAGTGGTAATCCCACGCCAAAACTCAATTTGTTGAACAAGGTAAGCGATAGGCCGGTGGGGTTCAGGATCACCATCGAGCCGACTAACCATTGCTCATGCGAACACCTTTTAACTATCATTCATTATTTCTTGGCAGCGATCTTCATGTTAGCCAATATCCGTCATGAGTCATTTTGAAACGCATTTTATTTTTCACATTTTTGGCAAAATCCCACGTTACTAAAAATAGCTGTAATGTAACTGCGATGTTTACGCAGAGCAACTGAAATGATTTGAACACATGTTACATTACATCAACACTCACTTTCATAACATTTTTTTTATACATTGTCGTAATCGTATAAATATTATGTAAATTATATAATTCTATAATACCCTTTTATAAGATAATACTGTTAACTGATCATTTCTTGCCACCAAAATGACCCATTTAATAATTTGTTTTCTCTTCAAATAAAAACAAAATGGGTACGACAAAGTTTCTATTCCTAATTCCAATTTGATATAGTATTCAATTGTTCGTTATCGGCTTTTAGAAAGATCAAATCAAAATGGTTTTATTTATTGTGTTTGTGTATTTAAAATTTGAATCCTTTCCATCTTTATTGGTGTTTTGATAACGCGACTCAATGTTTAAGTTATGTACCAACAGATCCTCGGCATCATCGCTGGATGTTTGTTGCAAGACCACGAAGAACATGGAACCAACTTCCAGCAATTGCCCTACCACAGGCTTCTTCTCATCTTGTTCCTTGACATGAATATGGCCGAACCGGTTCTGGAATCTATGAACTACCAGGTATGGCTTAGAGAAAAAAAAGTATTTTTTCCTTATTTTTTTTAAGTTTATTTTCTTAATTTTTTTTTAATTTTATATTGGCAAAACATTAGCATTATTATTTTCTTATTTAATCAAAGTCAATGTAAACTTGACATTATTTTAGATTAGCTGAACTCTTTGACGGCCGAAAGAGTAAAGTTGAAATGACTGCTTTTTTATTTCCCTCAAAATTGTTTGCCTTAGATTTTATTTCCTTTATTTAATTTTGCTTTCAGTTTTTTTTAATAAAATAGCAAAATAGGAACTGTTATCCCTATCCAAATAACTCCCAAAATAAAACTAAAAAGAGGTTCAAACCGTAATGCAATGAGTATTTAAGCAGTCATATGAGTGGTTAAAAAAATACCAACCGAGGCCTCAACGAACCCATTCCCCTCCCGACCTTTCAACCATCGCCGCACCAGGGACAGCCGGAGCGAGGAGAGTAACCTAGGGTACACACTTACATGATTACTGCGCAGGTTCTTACAGCGTTCTGCCATACACTGCGCATCATAAGGCCGAGCATCGCGCCAGGGTTCGCATACGCGTGGCTGGAGCTGGTGGCACACAGGGCATTTATCAACCGGGTGCTAGCAGTCACGCCGCAGCAAAAGGTCTCTCTCACACTTTGTGTAACTATCCTTGCATATCTACATTATCCTGTAGAGTAATGAAGCTCCCCGTGTCGGGAAATGGTCCGGCCTAATGGTCGAGCGGGAAGTACTGGAGTGGACGTGAGACGTGCAGGAGAATCCAAATATGCAGAGTGATTTGATTCGTTAATTTCTGTTCAATTGAACCATTACTCGTTCAAATTCTCGTCAAAAGTACTAAATTGTCTTACTTTAGTCTATTCAAACTGGCTTCATTTAAAATATAGATGGTAATTTGTGTATGATACCATAAGTTACAGTACGAAATACATATTATACGTGTTTTCTACTTAAAGGAATGTAAAGTTAATTCGTTCGAATTGGTTGAACTTATGCAAAATGAAATCATTAGGCTACAGAGCTCCAAATATAACATGGCACCGTAGAAATAAGTTATTATCATTATGTTACTTAGTTTGCTACCTCATTGACAATAGAGGATCGCCTCCCGATATCAAAATGCGCTAAGCCTCCCTGATTTGCACAAATCTTGCTAGACTTGTAACTTTTTTTTTGGCGAATCGTTTGTCACTCTGTTACTTTGGACTCCTGCATTGGAAGCTGTGATGTCGTCGGATCACCAACACTCAACGTAAGTACATTCACAAGTCTGCAATCTCACTTAGCACACGCCCAATGGAACAGCCGTCCAGAATAATCGAGAACACCGCACCGTTGCAGAATGCAGATCCCTTGGGCTCAACGTACAACGACAAATGGTTTTTATATCATTACCTAACTAACTGCTTGCGATTACATTTCACCCCATTAGAATCATGTACTAATACAACGGCCTGACAATGCTAAGCTATAGGCATATTTACGTGAAAAGTACTAAGCGAAAAAATTTAATAAAAAACTGGGATTGCTACAGTTGCCCAAATCTTTTCAATACTATACGTCATGTTAACAACGATGTTTAAACGAACAACTAATAATATTATATTACGTTTCAGCGACATGGTGAGGTTTTACAATTTGATGTGAATGCCAATAGCTTTGCACCTGTCTGTTAGATCCCAAATTTGAGGCCACAACTCTAGATTTCTCCAAAAAAAAGCATGCCCAAGATACATAGTTCTGTCCCCAGTGTAGAATTAGCTATTTTTTTATCTTTGATTAAAACTTGAATTCAGAGATAGTTGTCCTTTCTTTTAATAATTTTATTGAGATTTTTTTATTCAAGTTTTTTTATCTTGACACTACTTTTTATTAACATTTTAAGTCCTAAATGGATGCACTTACCAATGGGCAATGACAAAGTTACCAATACCTATTTATTATTCAAATTAACCAAACAAGTAGTCTAACATTAGGATCCTACCCCACTAACATTCCACACGCTTCTCAGAGCTGTAACCCTCGTTCGATTGCAGGGTTGGGGGATGTATTCGACCCTCCTCATCGACCTGTTCAAGTTCCTGGACCCGTTCCTGAGGAACACGGAGCTGGCAACACCGGTCATGATGCTGTACAAGGGCACCCTGAAGGTCCTCTTGGTGCTGCTTCACGACTTCCCGGAGTTCCTGTGCGACTATCACTACGGGTTCTGCGATGAGATACCCCCGAACTGCATACAGATGAGGAACCTCATTTTGTCCGGTGAGTTTTGTGGTTGAGCGACCCGTTACTTAACTGATCATATTTTTTTGGCTCAAAACGAGACCTGAGCTCGTCATATGGATGGCCCCCAAAGAGGCTCATCATATTGTCTACCCCTTGGTTGCTCGTTCTCAGCGGCTCGTCATTTTGAGAAACGGGGCAATTTCTCAAAAAGAGAGATAATACGGTATTTTAAGATTTTTTTTATTTATATACTGTAAGGTTTTGATGTATGAATCACAGCTCCCTTTATATTTTTTATCTATCATCATTAGTTCCAAAGGTATAGAGTTTCAAAGTTCCCAATCGGAAAATGAGAGCGTTACGCTATTAATGACGTCACTAGGCTTGTGCCTACAAGCGCCGTACAAAATTTTGTTTAAGAAAGAGACAGGTATATCAAAACTTTGTTGCTCTATAACTTCTTGTACAAGAAAATACAACACAAGAAAATAAAAAAAACACTAGAAAAAAAAAAAACAAAAAATAAACTGTCCTTCCCCATTGGCCAGCAGTGTCGTGTATTTATATTATGCTGTGTTGTGTTGAGGCATCCAGCACAAATGGCCCTCACTCAGCTTATGTCACGACCATAGGCCGTAACGCTGGTTTTCAGTGGGATCATTACCCACTGTGTCACCAAAACAGTCAATTTACAACGATACTCCTTGCTTAGTTTTAGGCGAAAGTTGTTAGATCTGTTGTATTAATTTTTGTATGTGTTTGAGTAATTTTTGTTTTTTGATTATTATATATATATATTTTTAGTTTTATCTTTGTGCTCTTACGTAGATTTTATCAATGTTTTGTACACCTATAAAGGGTATATATATAAGACCTGTACTATACTTATTGAAATACTTTGTAACGCTATATATGTATACTGTTGGTGTACCTTTATCAATAAATAAATAAATAAATACCGTTGTGCCCCCAGCGTTCCCCCGCAACATGCGGCTACCAGACCCGTTCACGCCCAACCTGAAGGTGGACCTGCTCGCCGAGATCACGCTGCCGCCGCGCGCGGTGATCAACTACGCCACCATCATACCCGCGTCGCAGTTCAAGAAGGATCTGGACGCGTATCTGAAGGCGCGTGCGCCGGTCACCTTCCTCACAGAGTTGAGGGGCAATATGCAGGTACAGTAGACATTAGTTTAAGATGCACAAAATACATTTTAGTCTTGTATTTGATTAGGGGTCCGCCCTCACTTTGTTTTGGGATATTAGTTTCAACCTGTACGAAGAGATGGCGCTGGGAGTCAATAAATCGTTTCGCATTTTCGGTTTACTTATTATAAGGCTAGGAAGGTGTGAAATATGAAAACACTGTATAGCTGGCGGCATGAAAGAAGAGCGATGACCGTTAGTTTGCGCACTTGTAAAAAATAAGACTTTCTACTAAAATTGATTTCTGCGCACTCAAGGTCAACTACGCCGCAGACTATAAATTATTCAATTTAGAAAGTAACTTAGGCACCTCCAAGAGAATAGAATACTTCCTTCTTAAAAGGCCGGCAATTATGCGTTGCCGGCGACCGATTTGATCTCTCTCTTTTAAGGGCGGCGGTGATTACATACCAGCAGGTGATCCGCAAGCTCTTTTGTCGCCTCTAGTATAATAAAACATATATTTGTGCAGGTGAATGAGCCAGGGCGCAGGTACAACAGCCAGCTGATAAACGCGGTGGTGTTGTACGTGGGCACGCAGGCCATCTCCCACATCCGCGCCAAGGGCCAGACGCCGAACATGACCACCATCGCGCACTCGGCGCACATGGACATCTTCCAGAACTTCACGGTCGACTTCGATTACGAGGGACGGTGAGTGAAGCATACCATCATCGTCTTAGTAAAGTGGTTCCTAACCTTTGCAATGTCACTACTCTTGTGAACAAGTATTGGATAAGTTTACCCCTAAACTCTGATTTTTAATCTTGGGTAGTAAACTGACAGCTGCTAATGTCAAGTTTCTATACATTTTGACATTTTGCGTCTGTCAAATTGAGTGATAATGTATCTGGGGATGACACGTTAACATCTGTCAGTTTACTCCACATGATTAAAAATCAGAGTATAGCTACAATAAACAGATTTTTCATATGAGCTCCATACAATTATTTCGTAAAAAAAAATTTAACTGACTTATTTTCATACCATGCGCATGAGAGCGCCTGTGCTACCGTTTACCTGTACTATTAATGAAATGATAATGAAATATTTATTTGCTATTAAGTTGTTTACCTACTGCTATTTTAATACTATTTCGTGCTATTCCTATATGAAAGCGCAAAATTATCAAAATGGAGATTAAATTTTAAGTAGCATTTGTTATGAATGGTTTCCTAAACGTAAAATGTTTTTGTGATTGAGAATTTTTCTACGGCATATCAAATACAAAATTAGTCGGCATGCTTAATGTCGGCATCCAATCAATCGTAACCATTCGAATCGTCCAGGTCGATGTATCCCTTCACCGATAGCCGATTCCTTTCCAGGTACTTGTTCTTGAACGCGATCGCCAATCAGCTCCGCTACCCGAACAGCCACACGCACTACTTCTCGTGCTGCCTACTGTACCTGTTCGCCGAGGCCAACGCCGAAGCGGTGCAGGAGCAAATCACGCGCATGCTACTCGAGAGGCTCATTGTGAATAGGCCCCACCCATGGGGACTGCTCATCACCTTCATTGAATTAATCAAGAACCCTATCTACAAATTCTGGACACATGAATTCGTCCATTGCGCTCCAGAAATCGAGAAGTAAGTTTTATTTTTTTGTAGCTTTTCAACGTAAATGAAGTTAGATGTTGTAAAAAATTTGGAACTTATAATCGAGGTAGTAGAATTCCGCTTCCTATTTTGTACATAAAAGTATAACAATTTATAAACCTTAGACTTCAACATGATCCAGTGGTGATCCTTAATTACATTTGAATGAAATCCTCCTTTAGATTGTTTAAGGGATGGATGTACATAATATTCTTCCTTTACAAATAAACCAAAACTATTCAAGTACGTATAAGTACTAATATATTGATTTTGTTTCTCCTAATATCATATTACCAAATCTAGACCCATAGTTATCTACTCTTATGATCTACATATTTTATATCTGATAAAATTAAGAAAGATGACGTAACTTTGAGATAGTAAAACTTTAGGCTATGCTACGCAAATTTATAATATTATTAGAAATGCTACGCGTAGCTGGAATCGCTTAGATGCAGTTTAGTTTTAAATTTTAGCACATTACTTATTTATTTAAGTTTATGTATTTACACTAGTTTTAATCAAATAGCATTTAGGCACCCATTAACATACACTAGCACTGCTGAATTAGCTTAAAGCATATGAAGAGACAGCTAGAGTAAATCAGCTGAGTTCTACAAAGCATTAGCTTTGAAACTATCCCCCAAACTCCATTAATCTTATGACCGAAATGACAAAATATACTTTTATTCTATTCTATTATATTTATTTAAAGTTGTTAAAATTATCAAAAGACATTTTACAAATTATCTGTTATGGACATCCATCCTTGCATAATTTGTAATCATTATGTTTACACTGGATAAATTCTACTTTTTGAATGATCAGTGTCCTATTATGTAACAAAAAAGTAATCAAATCTCGTTTAATATAATAACACCTATTGCTCAAGTATTTAATTGAAGAATGATACACGGGGGTAGTACATATTGTCGTATATATTTGAAACACTTGCTTTTTATCAATTAATTAATTACTAATAACTAAACATTGGCATTATTTAACTTTTACTTTTAAACCTAATATCAAATATTATAATTATATTTGGTATGAATTGAATTTTCATCGCTTATTTCAAGAATTTTCAATAATGGAGTAAATTATGGTGTTATTGTATTTATGTAAAATCTATTGAATCTCTGGGTATACTAAAGACGAATATTTTTCTCTTCCAATTGTTCTACCCCGTCCAGGAAGATGGAGACGCTGTATGTACACGTCCTCATTAAGTAATATAACTCTATCTGTTTCTCAACGTGTTAGGGTCTGTGTGCACGAGCAGCTGAAATCTGGCGCGTCTACTATGGTTTAGTCGAAAGATTCCTATACTTTACGCGACAGAGAATTAATAAATTAAATAAAACATCTCACTTTGTCTTGAGCGCCCTTTAGCGTGCATCTATGTGAATAGAAATCGTTATACTTACCCTAAATAAAGTATTCAGTTCTTAACCAAAGAGATCATTAATTGCCTTAATTTTTTTTTCGGAAACTTATCTGAAACTCCAATTTTTAGGCCATCCTGGGTAACCTCAAAAAATATTATTTATAATCTGCAACCAACAATTTTTGGTGCTATAAAGTTTACGCGCGTTAATGTCCACACAAAATGGCCGCCAAAGATGGCGCGCGGACGAAGCTCTCGTGTGTGCAGACCCGTCCTCGCATGCCCTATAACGACATAGTTCGCCCTTCTTCTACGTTACTGTTTGTGAAGGGGCGTTCTCCAGGTGTTGAAGCGTTTGTAAAGCCACTCATATCACAACATGCTGTTTTAATTGGGAATAAATTAAGCATGACAAAAAGATAAACAAAATTTTTACTCTTCGTCTGACCCCTCAAAAAGTAATTCTATTGACGTTTGTTTGTTGTTTCCAAGCTTATTTACGTCAAAGTTTTCGCTTTTATGTGCTATTTATTTTTTGATGTACGAATTATGCAGTTAATTTGGTATAATTTTGTAATTCTTCATTAATTTAGCCAATCACTATTCTACATGGCATGTCTTGGAAGGCTGCTGCGATCGTTCAGGACCACTAGCACGCACTAGTTAGCGCAGTGCACTCACGGGTATGATGCACATGGGTGGAAGGTACATTTTAGGTATGATGACCGAGTACTGGCATTGGCAGAAAGGTAGAGACAACTAGATAAATGGAACTTATTACCTTGAAATTAATGTAGAATTTGCCTTCTCTCCATCTCTCTCTATGTCACAGCTCATCGACCATCACATCCAGATAAGTGAAATTCAGGGGTGACGTATTATAATCCCGCAATAGCAACAAATAGTAAAAACAAAATGAAATAAATTGTTAAGAAAAATATTCGCTGCGATATACTTACATGATTTTTCACTGTTTTTTGCTCGATGTCGATCATCTAACCTTAACTGGAAGACGCGTGCAATATGAGATGACTATTTATTATTAAACTTATTTTAAAATAAATAAATTAAAATTAATTTGATGGGAGTTCTATTATGCATCTATTGG
This sequence comes from Cnaphalocrocis medinalis, assembly GCA_014851415.1. Classification (NCBI taxonomy): domain Eukaryota; kingdom Metazoa; phylum Arthropoda; class Insecta; order Lepidoptera; family Crambidae; genus Cnaphalocrocis; species Cnaphalocrocis medinalis. The sequence continues at coordinate 5,415,650 of CM026273.1, read as the reverse complement.
AAGACGAATGTCATCATGCCATTACGAATCAGTCTTTCAAATTGGTTGTCACTCACTATCGTAGGGAATTTCAGGTTTTAATAAATAGGGGGTTACCTTCAGTACATGTAATGCTGGGTGCTATAGCACCCTATAGGGTACTAGTGGTTCTGAAAGGCTGCGATGTTGAATTTGTAATGCTTTAAGTGCGATGCGATTGCTAACTATCCAGTCTATGTAAAAAAAAACAACGAAATAGCCAGACTGATTACGCCCAAGTAGGGTTGTATCTATTAACTTCTTATCGTGAGGGCTGCCAAGTCCTGGTGTCAGAGTTTCAAACAGCCCTAATGGCCTCTGACGTGGGTGTATAAAGACCACTATTAGCACAGAATAATAGACACATAATATCTGAGGTTGATATTGCAGATTTCATTTATTTATCTATTGGAATAAGGTTACATTACATAATATGCCAGTTGAAAAAGAACCAAACATTTGTTTAAGAAACATACCTAATATTTAATTTTTTAGCAAAAGCATGCATCCCTGATATGGGTTCGTTGATTTTCCACCTTAGGCCGTACGTAGCGTGTTTTTCACGCATACGTTTCATTACCTCTATAATCTGCCTGTCTCATGCCGAATCTCTATCGGTGCGTGTGCAGTGCACGCGTTGTAGGCAGCAGGCATTCTGTGTCTATTTCCTGCTATTAGTGTGCTCTTTTGACCAATTTCGATTGCAAAACAAATCCGGGTTAAGTTCACAAAAGTTTATCTGTTCTTTTTATTTTAAATCCATATTTTTTAGATGATTTATTCGTTACAGAATACAAAGAACTGTCCATAGCGAGCAGTTTTAGTTTTTCTTTTAATTTGCTCCCGAAAAAGTTAGGCGTAACTTACTATTTTTTTTTATCGCGCTGCAACTAATCAGATCCCAATCCGCTATCTTAATAAAGTTAGACGAACGCAATACTCAGTCTGGCTACACCGTTAGACTCAGTGGCTTACAGACGCTCCTCACCGCTGAGTCGGCGCCGCAACTCACGTCTTACCCCATGTTGCAGGTTGTTCGCATCGGTGGCCCGCTCCTGCATTGTTGAGAAGACCGCTGCGGGAGGCGTGGAAAGGGATACATCCGAGTAGCGTCTTGCCAATTGGGAGTCTCTTCGACATAAGCATATATTTTATAGCATTGTCGAGCAAGGTCTGTGGTGTTTCTTTATTAGTTTTGTTTTTAGTTATGAAGTGTCCGTAGTATGGACTGACAAATGGAAAACAAACATCCATTCAGACTATGGACCTCATAGCCTGAACGGATGTTTGATTTCATTTATTTCTGAATCAATTGTTAGCCAACAACTCATGGATGAAAAAAAAGTCTGGCTGTCTTATAAAAAGTATGCTTGCGAAAAGTTACTTAGTAAGCCAAATAAAATTGAAATTTAAAAAAATAAAGTCGTTTTTAGTGGCGTTCAATGTGAGATCGTTAGTCTACTATAAAATACCTACTATTATGTCAAAAAAATCAAACCTTGCATATTTTTTTTTATATTGTACTATTTTATTTTACGTCACTACCAAAGTCCAGTAATAGAAGGCGATAAATCTTATCAACTGTACAAATACCAAATAAATTAAACCATGCTAAAAGCTCTAATCTCGTATTTGTAATGGGTAGATTTTTTAAATGATCACAGTAAATAATAGATCAATTTATTCACAGGCTTCCAAGCACACGCGCAGACGTGCGTACACCCCCACAAAGAGCCGCAGCCGGAGCCCCAGCCTTCCACGTCCACAGGGCCACCCAAAGCTCTTAACTGGAAGAAACTGTTTAGAAAGTAAAGTGGTCGTGAGTGCAAACTTGTGACGCGCATACGGACGGACAGAACCGCCGGGCGTTTGCTACCTCGCACCGTGATATAGTGACTCGTGCGGACGGGACAAGACCAGGGCGCACACGCCTACCTGGCCAATGTTAACCAATCCAAGTGTACCAACCCCCTACAGATCTCCCTCTACACATTAACCGATTAACTTATTAAACCATGTAGTTTGTTTCTAGTACCAAGTTCAATAAGTGTTATCGCGATAGTCGCAACGCTAATGCGCCCCGAATTTACTTCTATACTCTGATTTTTAATCATGTGGTTACTCCACTGACAGATGTCAATGTGTCATCCCCATACATTATCACTCAATTTGACAGATGCAAAATGTCAAAATGTATAGAAACTTGACATTTGCATCTGTCAGTTTACTCCACGTGATTAAAAATCAGAGTATAGTGTAATCACGTGATTGACTTTGCTATGCGGAGTTCAACCCTCTCCTACCTTTAGGCTGATGCTGCATTCATATCGGCCTATAGTGTGGAGGCGCGTACCATTACCGTTAAGTTTAAGTGATGCACAGCGGGGCCGTAAGCGAGAATGCGTTCGCGACATTGCATCTCATCTGACGACCCGCTAAGCGCGGTGACCAAGAGCGTTTTCAAGTTAGGGTCGCGGGCTCGAGTCCCGCTCCAGCTCGAATGATCGATAAAACGGACATTTGAGCTGGGTCTGGGCGTTTTTAATACGTCCGTGGTGTCTGGTTCCCATAAAACGAGGGAAACCCTCCGCTCGGAACCAGCAATGTATGTGATTATGTCTCTATATGTACCATTGGTTTATTTATCGTATATAGCAGTTAAGTGTATCCGTTAGCGTTGTTCGACGCCTCAAGTAGTTTTCCGCCTTAGTCAGACTTCTCATCGTTGAGATATTAATCCTATTATGTCATTTTTCTCTGTAAATGTGTAGATTTTTAGTAAAGTATATATTCATACGACAATAACCTCATACATTGACGACATTACCAGTTGTATGTAATACTATTGTATAATTGTATTTGTAATGAGGGATACTTGGTAGTAGAAGTATATTTATTAAGAAACTTAAAATAATATATTTTCAAAGGCCTGTTATATCTCGCAGCGCCTTTCTCAGCAGGCTCTAAACCACGTAGCAGCGATGGTAGGGTTAATAATTTTGCGCGCACAATAGTTTCCTGTAATAAATTGCAGAGTAAATGATTTGTACAGTGATCAGTATTGATGCCTCTGGCGCATACAGTTGTACCGAGCCGCCAACGACTGCCTAGCGATAAGAGACTGGCGCGGAACTAGTGAGCCGCGGCCAGTGCGCGATGCGCGACGGCCTAGCCAAAGTGAGAATAGTCATAGTGCTTGAGCTAAGTATCCATTAACAACGTTTGATGCTCGACCAGCGACGCTCGGCAATGTCGTGCCAACATGACGCGAAAAACACATGGACAATGTTGCCAAGCTACAACGCTATTAGAAAGTGTTGAGTGTTTCTTAGTGGATACTTACCTTTACCGACCTGCGCCTTGCGTCCGTCGCCGCGATGTAGCCAACCGGCGCGGCGCTGATCTCGCGCAGTGCTTACATTTAAAGGGCCTAATATACGGTTCGATTCATCATTAACGATCGCTTTAGATCGGTCTAAATGCCGGATCGATAGGCAAGATCGTTAACGATTTACCTCATCAAAAACCCATGCAGTCTTGAATATCGCAACGGTAAATCGAGATTGTGTCGGCTTTACGATTAACGATTTAATTTTGTGCACCTAATCGCACCGTATATCGGGCCCTTTAATTTATCGTACTTACCTAAAACTGCATAGTTTTCTGTACCTGTACATTAGTATTCCCGCGATATAACGCAGCAACGCTTATCAGCAAGTATTCTAATTGATTAATCACAGTGTCGAACTTTAACTACGTATCTTGTCATGGAGTCTCGCAGCCCGACCCCCAGTTGCAGACCGAGTGCTGCATTCAAATCGGTCTTGAGGCTAGGGGTTCGGGTATCGAGATGTAACCACTAAGTGATTTCTTCATTGCCGCCCGACAAATCTTTGACAACTTGCTTAGCGAGGTGGATAAGAGCTCCAGTTATGTTAGGTAGCGGATTTTACCAGCACAAACTCCTGTTGTTTAAACAAACATTTGTGCTGGGTCTGGTCGTTAGTGGTAATGGAGACTGGCTCCCATAAGCGAGGGGAACCCTCCGGGGCCAGTGTTTGTGATTTGTCCCCATGTATCATGGTTTATTTATCTTGGCTAGCAGTAAGTGTATCCGTTAGCGTTGCAAGACGCCTCAAGTAGTTTTCCGCCTTAGTCAGGACTTCTCATCACTGAGATCATATTAATTCTCTATGTCATTTTTATCTATAAATGTGTAGTGGTTTAGGACCTAAGTTATATATTCATACGACAATAACCTCATACGTTGACGACATTAGCAGTTAGTAATGCATTCAAGTGTATTATTATATTTGTAATGAAGGTTACTTGGAAGTAGGTTATTTATTGATTAACAAGGAAAGTGTGTCGTCTTTGATAAATGTTGAGTTTCCTTCGGCGCCTCGCGGGTGATTCTCTGGGGCGCTGAATGGGCAAGGAGCTTAACAAACATAATAATTACTTGTAAAATCTTTGTATAGAGTATAGGATTTCTATATCTAATGCTCAATTTGAGGTCTGCCCGGTTCTGGGGCGCCTCGGTGCGGCATTGGTACGACATAGGACATGGTGCTTGTCTGGAGGGGTATTTATCGGTGTTGGTCAGGACCTGGGTCTGGATGTTGCGGCACACAGACCCCGCGCGTGACGCTATTGAATAAAATCGACTGATTATGGTAGCGGCTGTCATGATACGGAGTGATGTAAGGTCACGTCTCATTATATAAAATATCTCTAGTGTTTATAAACCCGTTTGTATGTGGACTCTATCGGCGATTAGTTGTAATGGTTAATAATTTGTAATATTGTTAGTATAATGATTATTGGAATAATAATGTAATATTAAGTTTTGAAATGCATATGTTGCTCTGTAAAGTTTTCTAGATGTGATTTTTCGAATGTAATTTAGGAAGGTTTAGTGTTAATGTTTATGCTACAAATTTGTCATTAAGCCATGTAATCCCATTTTCTAAACAATTGTGTTGTAATAAAATATTTTTCCATCAATATTTCTTTATTTTTGTCATCTGCCTATAGCGTTCATTATACCCTCGGACAGTTACAATAACTCTGCATGTTCGGTATGGCCAGGATCTTAGCTCAAACATCAGCTAAGATCCGTGGCTCGTTCCCCGGCTATATCAATGAAATAACTTATGACAATTTTATATCTAATAATTTTAAATAGTTTGAAAAATCTGGAATACATTTTAATTAATTTTTAAAATATAGTTAACTAATTTATATTTAATAAATTTTCATTCTTACTTACAGTAAAAACGTTACCGCCATTTTTTATTATCATTTCAAGTGAAGGTAAACTGCATCGACATACCTGTTTATACCTGACAACCGAGTTCTCTGTCCAGGTAAATAATAGACAACCCAATGGCGGCACATTCTATACGTTTTATACTTTAAGTAAGAATGAAAATTTTCTTATTATCTTAATGTTGCAAAATTTAGTTAAATATTTTATTTTAAAAAATTAATTAAAAATAGTCTGTCCAGATTTTTTTAGCAAACCTATTTTTATATATTTTTCTAGTATATAAAATTTGTCATAAAGGATATTTCATTCGATTATCAGCCCGGTGAAGGTCGATGTTCTACGGATCTTCTACTATTATATCTTTTTGTACTTGGTAGTAAATCGTCATTAGGAAAATATACAATTAAACAAAAATACCCTACAATTATTGTCTGTTTCAATACATTCAATTATGAAGTCCCTCTGGACATTTCGACGAACGTAACTCTGCATGTTCGTGTACGTAACGCGCGAGATCTATAGATCAAATCAAATATTATAGTCTAAGATCCGTAGAACATCGACCTTCACCGGGCTGATAATCGAATGAAATATCCTTTATGACAAATTTTATATACTAGAAAATATATTAAAAATAGGTTTGCTAAAAAATCCTGGACAGACTATTTTTAATTAATTTTTAAAAATAATATTTAACTAAATTTAATATTTAATAAATTTTCATTCTTACTTAAAGTATAAAACGTATAGAATGTGCCGCCAATTTTTTATTATCATTTCAAGTGAAGGTAAACTGCCATCGACATACCTGTTTATACCTGACAACCGAGTTCTCTGTCCAGGTAAATAATAGACAACCCAATGGCGGCACATTCTATACGTTTTATACTTTAAGTAAGAATGAAAATTTTCTTATTATCTTAATGTGCAAAATTTAGTTAAATATTTTATTTTTAAAAAATTAATTAAAAATAGTCTGTCCAGATTTTTTTAGCAAACCTATTTTTATATATTTTTCTAGTATATAAAATTTGTCATAAAGGATATTTCATTCGATTATCAGCCCGGTGAAGGTCGATGTTCTACGGATCTTCTACTATTATATCTTTTTTGTACTTGGTAGTAAATCGTCATTAGGAAAATATACAATTAAACAAAAATACCCTACAATTATTGTCTGTTTCAATACATTCAATTATGAAGTCCCTTTTTGTATTTGGTTGTTAATCGTCATTTGAAAATTATACAATAATCCAAAAACACCTCCATTGATTCACAAGCAAAATTAACATATTGTTTTTGAATATATGCTCAAAATAATGTAAACTTCAAAATAAAACAATAGTTATTTTTGCGCGATTGCGGTTACGTACTATGGTTTGTGATTGACTTTTGAACATAGTGACGCACCTCAAGTATTCGGCATGTTCCAGAGATACAAAATTCCTATATTTTTGCCGATTTAAAAAAATCGTGTTCATTAATCATCATCTGCCATTTTAAGTGTCACTCAATCACTACGAGGAGAGTGCAGAAAAGCCTACGACTAAGTCTGCAGCATGAAACAATAGCGATGACCTTGAGTACGCAGAAACCAATTTTAGTAGAAATTCATCTGTTCTACAATGCGCAAACTAACGGTCATCGCTATTGTTAGATGCCGCGGATTATACAATAAGACGTACGTGTTTTTCTTAAGTTAGTTTGTTGTTTTGTTGTTGAGTGTCGTTTATTGTTTTTGTTTGTAATGCCAAATATAGTCTAAAAGTGTTCTTTCGACAATCTCTAAAAAACCTTAGTTGTGAAAGTTACTTTGATTAAATTGGTTACAAATCGATAATCGATGCCGCTGAATATCGATTTCTAAGAGTACTTCCTTAGTACTGAACTTTTGACATCTTTCCAAAGGGACATCATAATTGAAATAGACTATAGCAGATAACACTCATACCCCGAAGGAAGACACTTATTAAGACCCTTATTAGTCGATGTTCCACAGGAGTGGTCCCAGTGACTGGCCCCTGAGGAACACCCGGCCCGACAGTTTGGCTCTGGAGCTCCCTGTTTCTATCGTCGGATATTACGTAAGCTTCGATGGGGGTGCATTAGTTTATTTTATGATTTTCATAAGTTCAGGAAAGGAAGAAAAGAAAAATGATTTAATTTTTAGTGTTTTTTGTGAAATGGATTTATGTTAGCTGGGAATGCCGGGAACAATAAAAGACATAAGTTTGGCTGTCCTGCTTCTTCACCAAAGATATTATTTTCTTTTCGAAAACCCTCGTCTGGTGCGAGATATCCACTCCGCTAGGAGTAATATTGTTATATTATGGATATCCATACTGAACAATATTAGGTTTTGTGTGGATATTTTTATACGATAGACAAGCAATTGTAAGACCTAATATTTCTTGGAAAAAAGTAAAAGACCAATTTAAAAAAAATCTTAGAATGCAGTTTTATTTCTTTAAAAAATTGTCCTTGAAGTAAAACTTGATACTCACATAAAGATTAGTTTTTTCCATGGCCTGTAGCACTACCATGAGTTTGAAATACTATCCTCGCTATCGAAAACTATCGCTTTGTCTCGATGTTTTTTTTATCCTGTGTAGTCATTGTGCCAAATCCGAATGCTTGGCTCGCGCAAGCCTGGATGGATTTTATTTTAAAGGATGAGGCCGAGCGAGGTTTATCAGCGAGTCCAGTGCGACTTATCCAAACTAACTCGCGTCTCCCGCCTCCCCGACAACTTAACTGGCAGATGAGACGAGCGAGTGATTTAGCACGGTTCATATTTTCTATACACCAGTGTGACAGCCAGTGTGGACACGAGTAATACCCCATACTTTCGAAGACACTCATTCTACCTTACCTCTACAGCTTATGACTACTCACCTAGCAGCTAAACGCTATCATAAAAAATCGACATCGTTCCCTTCGAGGGCGATACAGCGATTACCTAATAGCGGTCATAAAATTTTCCGATAGGTACGTAGGTAGGTACTATTTATAATATGGTTTGTCTTTGGCCGCATATTTCAATTTCGGCGATTATTTTATCACACCGGCGAGTAATTTCTATCCAACGAAAATCTTCTTGAAATCTAAGAACAATGCTTGGTGGGGAGTGGGGACCAGATTTGGAGAATGCGAGCTTATGCGGAGCCAACTAGAATTCCAATTCATGCTCTAAACTCCAAACACTGGTTAGATTCATTTTTGGTCGATTGTGCGCGTCGTCAGGTTTCTCATATCCAAATATTATTTCATTGCCGCCGTTAACCGCCCTTAATAAACTATATACCTACCTATAATAAACAAATGTACACAACATCAGCTACCCACGGACATCCGTGTACTTACCTGGGGCATCCTCATAAAACTTACATTACAGTGGCAGTCAAACCCATATACTTCCACAAAATGACATCAGAATCTTTAAATGTAACCGATTACGCGTATGCAGAATATTAGGCCTCGCTGTTACATACCTAACATCTTACAGTACCTACTGACATCTCGATGAGAACGACCCACCTATTATCCTGCCAATTCCAAACTGTTTTCCCTCGTTCCGTGGAAACTAGAAACCTAAGGAACCACAAACACCCAGACCCAACACATATTGTTTAATCAACGACTTTAGTGTTGGTGCGGGAATCGAACCGGTAACCCTTGCGTCACAACCGGCAAACCACTGCGCTAAACGGGTCGTGAAACAGGATTCACAAGGCTGTGTTTATAATATAAGTGTATTTGGGGGTCATCATCATAGAATTTCTTTGATTTGTGGGTGACAAATAAATACCCGGGTTTATAAATGTAACCCATTTTAAAATAATGCCCATTTGGTTCTTGGTACTAAATAAGCCTACCTACATTTAAAATAAAATGTGAGTTAGATTTATATTATTATCTGCTTAGTACTTAATAACCTTGAACAAAAAACTACCTGTTCAAGTAAATACGAAGCTATCCCATGCAACACATGGCGTTGCAAGTGTTTGCAATTTCGCTGCGTCGGAGTTGAAATTCCTTGGAATCTGCATTGAAACGTGATGCGAAAAATGTCCGGTCCCTTCGGGAGGGGGTCGGGCGGCGCGGGGCGGCAGTCCGGGGTCTCCGCTGCGCGCCGCGGCGCCACCGTCGCCCGCGACGCCTGCGCTCGCGCCGGATTCCGTTACTCGAGACTTGCACCGACGCCTGTCACAACAGACCGCGCGACAAAGCAGACAAACAACCATCAAGGCACACTTCCGAAGACTTCTACAACTGGAAAACAACTTTCTACAACACCGCATCAGCGTGGGTGAGTGATTTTCGCGTTTGTTTTGATTTATTGACATTGCGCACGAGGCTTTGACTTTTGACACTGACAGTTGCCGGTGTTTTGTTTATGTTTTTGAATGTTGTCGTTTTTTTTTGTTTTTGCATCAAGCGATTGTCCTAATTCCCTTTTTGTGAGCGTGTTGATACTTAAAAGTATGATTGTAATGGATTCGCGATGTTAAAGACGGTCAGTGAGGTTGTAAGAAAAAGTGTTCGCTCAGGGATTGGTTGATAAGGTTGAGAGTCGCGTGCGCACGCGCAGGCAGCCTTGAGCGAAAGGGACGCGGACGCCGCACGCCGTCGCCGCCGCGCCGCCTTCCAGGTAGGTTCCATCGTCGGTCTGTAGATGAGATCGCCACAGAAGGAACATGCGTAAGCGGAAACTTATTAGGATTCGGTTAGGTACTGGAGGTGACACAATTTATGTTTAAAAAGTTTTGAATGTTTACATGTTTTACGATTTGCTATTGTGAATTGTGGTGTAAAACAGGTCTAAAATTGGAAACCATTCCGAGGCATTTGTGTTTCACGTCATATTTTCATTGTTTTTAAATTCAAAAGCGCAGCATCTAGGATATTTTCAATAAAATCGCGTTGTATTTCATTCAACCCCAGACATCAGTCGTACTTATTGTATTCAGAAGACTTTGTACAATTTACATTTCCGGGAGCCTAAGGCTAATAATCATTGTGACATCTGCAGTTGGATCAAAATGATACTCAAAATGTTAAAACTTTTATCATTATGACTTGGTAAATCTTATGATTTTACCGAAAATATAAGGATTTACCTACTTACCGTTCAGAAGCCAGCCCGCGTAGGCATTTCATAGCGAAAGCATTTTGAGCCTTCTGTATTTGTGTACTCTCTTGCATTGCAATCAGGCAAGCCTAGCTACCTAAGCGCAGCTTTAGTTGACTTGTGCGGGGTTCAAAACGAGGAGGTTTTGGATTCATTTTACACACACTCATTTTATGATATTATTTAGTAAGAGTGTGTACTAGGCATTTTCTTCTAAGGTACTTACCTAATACCTATGTAATAGTAGGTTAAGTCAACAAAACTAGTAGGTAATCCATAAGTCTAGAAAGCCCATTCCATGAATTTTGTAATCCTCAAACGTAGGTATGTGTCATAGATTAGGTAGGTTGGCAGACGGATCACCTGATAGTAGCGAATGCCACCGCCCATAGACGCCTGCAACACCAGTAGAGTCACAAGTGCGCTGCCAACCTGTAACCCCCTTTCTCCGGTACCCCAATCACTCGATGAAACACAGCGCAGGCGCTGCTTCACGCCGGTCTTCTCTGAGGTCATTGAATCTCCGGTCGAGCCAATTAATCAATCTATATCCTGTTATTGTTTTCTTTTTTATAAGTAAACAGGCATCCATAATAGTGCAAGCAAAAAGTTTACATAGAAACTTATTTTATACGAACTCAAACACCAATCATGCCGAAGCGTTACAGGCTCCTACAGCAAGTTAGGTCATAATAATTGTGCTGTGGCATCGCATCACCCTAATTTTTATACCACATTGAGGCACCTAAAATTTCCTCACATACCGGCCTCACTTCGCCCTTCAGCTTCAGTTTAAGATTGGCCGAAATACGATAATACGAGGTACACCTATTTGAATATAAATATATTCTGATCAGTTTCGGATTGCCGATTCTCGAATGTATAATATATCCAAGTGTCGGATTCATGTGCCCCCAATTTTCGTGAATTTCAAATATGGCGGAAATATCACGAAAATTACACCCACATAAAAATTATGTTCGATTGTGATATAACATCACAAGCGTCACATTTGATCCGTGGGAGAACCACGCTTCGGTATTAACGGGTCTGCTCGACCGGAGTGATACCAGGGACTCACAGAAGATCGGCGTAAAGCAGCTCCTTCGTTGCAATTCGTTGAGCGAGTTAACGTTACCGGAGGCCCAATTTTAATTGGGGGGTTTAAGGTTGGCAGCGCACTTAAGAGTCTACTGGCGTTGTAGGTGTATTTGGGCGGCGGCGATCCCTTAGGTACCATCAGGTGACCACCACCACCATCCAGGTACTATCTTGTCTGCCACCAATCACATCAAAAACAAGTAGGATAGACAACTATTTTACGTCAATTTCTATGAGGCTAATCTGTTTTTTATTTCCTAAGATAGGTATTTTTTTGGCGAAGGTATTGTCCATTGCGGGCTTTGAAGCCCAGTTATTCTCATTTTCGATATAAAAGCACGAGAATTGGGATTGGGCCCCAATTCTAAAATATAAATCGAAAATGAAAGCATAGTAGTATTTATAAATGTACCTTATGTCGGCATTTCGAAATTTATCGCTAAAACTCTGACATTTACATTGTATTTATTTTCAAAAAAATAGCATATCACGGCATCTATCAGTGACAACCTAAACTAAATTCTCTACGTCATGCTTGCAGCACGGCCGTTTTGTCTCGCTTAGAAAAGCAGACTACAATTTTACTAAGATTAATCCTTATCGTCACTAGATGGCGTTACTATACTGAAATGAGCCATGAATTTCATTGCAAAAAATGTATTACAGGCTCTCCCCCAAAAGCAAGGACATGTATTAATTATTTAATTTTATACTATTTTAATTATTTAATGATATAGTTAGATCATGAAATAAGTTGGTAGGTACTTATCAAATAATTTATTAAAATTCTAGAATTAGTCGTCACGTCTTCTATTCTTATTCAAACCGAGAGAAGAGTGGTTTAAAAGGTTGGCAGCGCTCTTGTGACTTAACTGCGATAGTGTCCTTGGGCGACTGTCGCACCATCAGGTAATGCGTCTGCTCGTCTGCTCCTTATCACATTAAAAGTGGCTGAGATATACTGACGGACAGACATGACGAATCTATGGGGTCCTGTTGTTTGCCTTTTATCTACGAAACCCTACCACAAGAATCTCCACATCTTTTAAATTATTTGGAGTTTGTTCAGAGTCCGCCGTGGAGACCGCGTCTCGGTAATATTATGTATTCTGTGACGTAGTGTAGGACGACCTCAGGCCAGATGAAGTGATGATCTGCGCACGAGGGCTGGCTGGAGCTGGATGCGAGTAGCCGAAGATCGATCAAAGTGGCGAGCATTTGGAGAAGCCTATGTCCAGCAGTGGACTGCAACAGGCTGATGATGATGATGATTGTTCAGTGTCTGGGTGAAATACCTCTAAGCATTTAAGTATTATATTTAGATTGGTAATACATAGGTCTGTTTTAGATAGGTAATTAATTTCTCAAACTGAGCATTAGGTAAATATTTTTCTAACAATATACCTACCTACCACAAAACTCTGTTGATTTACCGACGTATAAATTTAAATCACACTCTCACAGATGACAACTTATTTGATGGCAAATGCCTAATACCGTTGAAGAGTCCCTAAATGACAAGAATTTGTGGAAATGTTAAACTGTTCGCCTACACCACAAAATATAATATTTTGTGCCTACACTATCTTGCTGGTTCTTCTTTGTAGAAATTGACCATCCGAGTCAGCTGTAGATTACGTCCATACTAATATTATAAATGCGAAAGTAACTCTGTCTGTCTGTCTGTTACTCTTTCACGCCAAAACTACTGAACGGATTTAAATGAAATTTGGTATACAGATGGTCTAGACCCTGAGAAAGGACATAGGCTACTTTTTATTGCGAAAAAAGGGTTGTAAGAGGTTAAAAGTGGGGTAAAAAGTTACTTTTCCACGCGGACGAAGTCGCGGGCGGCCGCTAGTATTACATAATTTGACATTCATGAACATTCTGTATGGACTTAGAATTTTTCATTTTACTTAGAGTTTTCTCTGTTGTCTGATATCTGTAACACAAGTGCTTGAAAGCTACTTAGTACGGATGATGTTGTGAGAACGACTCAAGGTACAAGTTTGTAATAACAACTTTTAACTTATCTCGGACGTGTAAAACTCTTAATCTCTTGAATATTCGCAAGGCAGGCTTATTACAAACTAGCATTAACTCAATACGCCCGTCCATCACAACGAATTATTTATTGTTACAACGATACATCACGAGGAATTATTTATTGTTGCAACGATACATAAAAATGATTAGCGAGTTGTATCGTTAATACGATAAAAATTACATGTTGCAGTGGGGCTAGGGGTAGCGATGAGGCAGGTTCAAGATACACGCGTGATCACGCATTTTTGTTGCATTTTTTTTAAATTCTGACTAAACACTGTATCTTTAGTAAAAAGTATAAGTGTATACCGAAACACTGTAGCTTCAAAATTGTTAAAAATGGATTCGGTTTCGTATCAAGTGGCGTCGCTATCCGAACGAAGGCGAACAACCGGAAAACAGTTCATAGGTTGTCTATCAATAACTAAGTCTATGTAACTCTTGTAAAAGTAGGACTATAGGGAATCTTGTTTTACTGGTAAGTCTATTGGGAAGGAATTGCCCAGTAGTCCGATTGGTAAGACTACGCGGTAAGACTACTGGGAATAGGGGCACTCGTTACGTTTAGTTGTAATAACACTTTAGTTTATATGGTAGCTCAGTGGATATAACGTGCGCCTCCGTAAAGGGAGGTAGTAGCTTCGAATCCTAGCAGACTTACTTACTACGCTTGGCTCAATGATATTTGATGGGTCAAGGCCTCTGACGTCAAAATTCGCCATTTGGTTCGGTCTTGTGCCAATTTAAGAGTTAGAACACCTTAAGATCCTTGGCGACTTCGTCCCTCCAGCGATATCTGGGACGCCTCACAAGACGGTGTGCCGTTGGTCGTCCCAGGTAAGCTCTACACCTCTGGAATTTTTAAATCTAATACAAATTTTGTGCATATTTTTACAATTTCAATTTCATAAAATCCCCAAGAGGGCAAAAGCTGAACTAGGTACAGCAATATCCAGTGAAATTAATGTCTGCCAACCCTAACTCGCAGCGTTGGTTTCGTACGATAAATAAAATTCGCCTGACATCAAAATTATTATCTAAGTTTTATAAATACTAAAAATACTGATGGCCGCAGACCGGCCGGCTGCACCGCGAATATAAATAATAAGTAGTTGCATAATAACTTAATACGCGTTTCTGAGCTGCAAACATATCAATTAAGTGTAAATAAATGCATTTAATACTCGCTTAGTTAACTTCCAATTTGACCGGTGATCCAAGGTGATCCGTTGGCGCGTCTGCTACCTACCACATAAAAAGGGGAAAGAAAGTAAATTTTCGACCTCCCCCCCCTCCACTCCATTTCTCATCAAAAGTAGCCAAGCTTTTTCTTCTATAGTACATCAATAGTATCAGGCCTAAGACCAACCTAAAAAACTGAACGAAATGAAGGCTGGACTGACGATAATAAAGCAAAAAAAGTTGGGAGTTTTTTCACTTCTTGCTCTCCATCCCCAAACTTTGCATTTTTTTCAAACAATGTTTTCTACACTTTTCTATCTAAACTATTAAATTATTACAATTTGAGTCCAATCGCATCTCTATTTGACTTCGTCGGAGTCATGTTATAGAACTTTAAAAATGACTTTTATAAAATTTAAAAATATTAAATTGCGTATTTCGTAAAATATATCAAAAACTACTATGTAGTCATATGAAGAAAGGATGTTGATTTTTTAAGTCGTAAATTATTTAGCTTTTACTTGAGCCTACTCCAAAGTCTGTATATTAGATTTAATGAAACAAGCTTAGTACGCAAAAACCACCATAAAAGAGTCCGATCACGACATCAATCAACAAGTAGTGACGATAGATCGCTAGATAAATTTTCGCTCGATATTTCGTAACAGCATGGGAGGTGTCTTTTGTTTCGAGGCAATAATATAGCTAAGCTTTGACGGTGCTTGATTTATGTGGGAAGCTTTCGGTAGAGAACCAAAAGGTATGTAGATAAACACAAAGTGCCTAATTTTATTTTACTGTCTCTCATTTTAGCATGTAATTCCCGATTGCGTCCAAAACTGTCAGTTTGGAGCCTAGGGTACGTAGACCATGATTCAGGATTTGGAGAGTCTGGTAATTACAATCCTAACTAATATTATAAATGCAGTAACTCTGTCTGTCTGTCTGTCTGTTACTCTTTCACGCCAAAACTACTGAACGGATTTAAATGAAATTTGGTATACAGATGATCTAGACCCTGAGAAAGAACATAGGCTACTTTTTATTGCGAAACCAAATTTCATTTAAATCCGTTCAGTAGTTTTGGCGTGAAAGAGTAACAGACAGACAGACAGACAGACAGACAGACAGACAGACAGACAGACAGACAGACAGACAGACAGACAGACAGACAGACAGACAGACAGACAGAGTTACTTTCGCATTTATAATATTAGTATTATAATATTAGTATGGATTAGTATGGATTCACAGAACATCTCATACATTTACCTGACTCCGTACTAAGTAGCTTTAGCACTTGTGTTACAGATATCAGACAACAGAGGATCACAAATATAATACTTAAATACATAAAATATATAACACCCAGACACTGAACAAACTCAAGTGTTCATCACACGAATGTTTGTCCAAGGTGGGGATCGAACCCACGACCTTTGACGTATGAGGCAGGGACAACCACCAAATGCGCCATCCGGCCCGTCAACAATGAAGGGACTGCCGTTTAAACTTTGCAGCTCTTTAACAAGGGAACCAGACCAACTGAATCATGGTTAGACCCACAAAATAAAGACTGACACAGAAGGCTGACTTAGCCTTGATTTTGAATTTAGAAGAGTTCGTTGACATATGCTAGGGTTGTTGCCCGGCATGAGTACATGTACCTGGCCTCTACCATAGACCTCGACAGTTCGACAATCTTATGTCATAAGTTAGGATTAATGTGGTCGAAAAGGTCGTTAGTGCGCATGCGTGAGGCAGTCAGCCTTCTGTGTCAATATTTATTTTGTGGTTAGACCCGAAGATTGGTTAGACCTTTCAAAAACTTTCCAAAACGTTGCAGGTTTCTGCTGATAAACAATTCCTCATTTACCTCATTTTACCTCACTTTATTTTATTACATTTTTTTAATATTTTTTTTTATAGTGGCCCGCCCTTACTTCGCTTCGGGACATTAATTCCACTCTCTACGAACAGATGGCGCTGGGCGTCGATTATATTGCACTAGTGTTTTGCGTTACGTTTTATAATATCTATAGAATTTACATACCTCTTTATAAGTAGTATAGTAGATTACCTACATAGGTATAATACTAAACTTATAGTTTATCTCCTCAACCCTGTACTCAGTTGCGTTATTACCTCATATAATATTATAATAGCAGGTAGGCATTAAAAATATCTTCCAAATGCACCAATTTCTTGCGCTCCAAAACTGGACTTTAAATGTAAATCATGTCAATTATACAGGATGGACTGTAATTACCAGACTTCTCTGGTTTAGACTGCCTCGGTAGCTCAGTGGGTTGTAGGTTGCACTTTAAAGCTCGTTCGAGTTTGGGGTCCCAGTTTCGATCTCTGGATTTGCCCAAAAATAACGTGACTTTTTCTGTTGAGAAATTCTTAGTGTCATCTTGAAATCCTGAATGATGTCAATTATATAAGTAGAAAACTCATTAAAATAATGACTATGTGATATGTTATATCAGATGGCCTAAACTTTCATATACTTTAGCTTGGCATGATTTTGCGTAATTACGTTACGCAAAAACATGATACGCTGATTACATGATTACGCTAAACTGTATTAACTCAAAGAGGCTTTACAAAGGGTTTTTTAAAATGGAATATTTCTAATTAGAACCATATTACCTAGTCTTGATATGGAGGTAGTACTATTATTAAATGTTCTAAATAATAAGTAAGTTTTATACTATTCATTTCGCTGTAACAAATCGCTGTGTAAACATGGAGCGGGGCACCACAGAGAATCGAATCGCAGTGATTGCGTTACACAAATGTAAGAAAACTGCAGTCGAGATTTTCAAGTTGTTAAAACCATTGAAAATAACGCAGAAATTTGTTTACCGGACCATTAAGCGTTACAATGAGTTGTCTTCTGTCAATGATAGGCCAAGAGCAGGGTAATGCTTTCTATAGGTCAATACGGCGTAACGTGGAGTTAGCCTTTTTGAACTTTAACCGTCCGTATGTCTGAGATATAAGAGCTATTTTTGCATAGCTCTGACTTTAATCCACCTGACGCCATCTGTACCTGCTTAACCTTTTATTTTATTGTCATTTTAGTATCACCGTTGGTATGGTTAGTTTTTATCCGTAGATAGTTTACAACTGACTATTCTATGCGGGTTTCTATCGTGTCCCAGAAATTGTTAGATAGTATATCAAAATTGCATTTGGCATTAAAGCTATGTTTAAGTTAAACGTCAATACACAGATATCTTTCGTAAGCACCAAATAGCAGACACGATATTGCGAACGCATTTAAGAATACTATGTCGGCGGAATACGAGCGGTAGCGATTTATTTTATATATTTATTTTATGTGATAGGTGGCAGACGAGCAGACGGATCACCTGATGGTAAGCGATTTCCGCCACCCAGAGACATCTGCAACACCAGTAGAGTCACAAGTTCGCTGCCAACCTTTAACGCCCTTTCCCTCGTATTGGATCTCCGGTACCCTCACTCACTCGAAGAATCGCAGCGCAGGCGCTGCTTCACATCCGTCTTTTATCAGGCCGTGGTATCACTCCGGCCTATTCATGCCGAGGCGTGGATCTCCCATGGGTACATACTTTTTTTATCATTTACTTTTTGTGTCAAGGCCTGGTCTGTGTAGCTAAACAAACGTATAGGGCCCTACGTGATGCGCTTGCACCATTCAAGATTTGGCCCTTGCAACACTTAGACAATGAAAACTGACTTAGAGAGATACTTGTCACAAGTTTTGAACTTCAGAATCATTGGCTCAACAATTTTAAGTATCCACTGTGATAACTATGTGATAAAGTATACTCGATACGTTTCCCTTACCGTGGAGCTAGTGGTATTAAAAGGAATATAGCGGATATCTAACTTTATTCTAACCCGCTCCCGCTTAAGCTCAAGAACGGCCGCCCGGCTATTGCAAATTTGTGAGCGCTTGACATCAATCAGGCCGCGTTTTGCACTCCAATATGTATTATTTGTGGGTGAAATTTATGAGATTGAATTATATGGTCCGACCCTGGCGCACACGAGCGGGATGGGCACACAACGCAGTCAGAATGAGAGGGATGCAGAATATAAAATACAGGTAGACTTGAGCACGTGTGGAGGAACTTCTGCGGAACGTCTTGTTTATGGAAATAAAAAGGTTTAATCATAGTTTTACTTTTAATGAGATGAGTGAAAACCAAAAACGGAAGGGTCTTTTTCAAATTTCGAATAAACTGGTTTAATTTTTTGGAGGAATAGGTACTTATAATAATAACAATAAATTAATAAATTGAGACAACATCACATACTAACCAAACTAAGGTTTTCCCTTGTGCTATGGAAACCAGAAACAACGAAGGCTACTACAAACACCCAGACCCAACACAAATATCTGTTTCATCAACAAACATTTGTGTTGGTGCGGGAATCGAACCCGCGACCTTTACGTCTCAACCGGAACTCAAACCATTGCGCTAAACGGGTCGTAATAATACCTAAATCATTATATAAGTCATTATACCTAAATCAATCTTATAGCACATCTTATAGGCTGGGGTAAGAATAAATATATTTTATTTACATAAAATTCACGTTCTGATATAACATAGAGCTCTTAATACCATCGAATTTATATTTGTATCACATATACATATACTGTACATTAAAAGAAGAGTAATAGTTTTAGTTTATACACATCCAACCTTCGAAAGGCAATGGTATTTAGTGGAGTAAGTGTTCTCAGGATGAGGGTATTAAAATTCGATGGAATTAACAACTCCATGTTATGTCCCATCGGAAATTGTGAGTATATCTTTTCCGGTCCCTGCTTAAACTTAGGTATTTATATCATTGCCCAAATTATCAGATATCAGCTCATTTTATGTTAGGTACTATTTAAAGATCACACTTTCCAGATCGCGATCGTCTTATTTTTTTATTTACAATTTGGACAAGCTAGAAAAAAAGCCAATAAAAATTACGAGTCTGTAGAAAAACCTTAAAGTTTTATTTTTGACTGCTCTTACTAAAAAAGTACAAAGATCATGAACTACTTAACAACATGTAAGTAACCTAAAAAAAAATGCAAAACTCAAACCTTAAGCCGCCAACTAGTCTAGTACTCCTGCGACTAGTCCGTCGACAAGTCACGGGACGTCTCTAAACAATAATTGCAGGTAGAAATAATAACGGGCAGCACGGCGCTGCGCGTATCCGCTCGCAATAAAAATGTAAAACGCTACCGATAAGCGGTAGCGCGAAAGGCTCGAATGTGAGGCGGTAGGGGTGGGACAGTATCGATAATCAGTTATCGACAAATATAACTAGTTACGATCTGCAAACCTTCAAAAGCGAGCGTATTCCTTTTTGAAAGATTGGTAGCGCACTTGTGACTCCTCTGGTGTTGCGTGTGTCCATGGGCGTCGCTAATCACTTACCATACCAATCGGTGATCACTGTCTGTTCGTCTGCCCCCTATGTCATAAAAAAATAGTTCACACTTAACATCTCATACCTGACTCCGTACTAAGTAGCTTAAGCATATGTGTTACAGATAAAAGACAAATACAGGACACACAACAAGTGTTCATCACACGATGTTTATCCAGGTTGGGGATAAAACCTACGAATTTTGGCGTATGAGGCAATACCAATGCTCTTTCGGGCCATTCAGTACACTGGGTACTATAATAATAACACGCGTTACGCCGTGTGACTATTGATCGCCACTCAGCAATGCCTGTGGTTCAAAAACACCGCCTTGGGAGAGCCATGCTTCGGCTTGAATTAGCTGGCTTGACCGGAGTGATAACACGGCCTAATGAAGACCGACTTAAAGCAGCGTCTGCGCTGTTGCATCGAGTGAGTGGGGGTAGCGGGGGGCCAATAGGGGTAAAATAGGGTTAAAGGTTAGTAGCGCATTTGTTATTCTAATGATGTTACAGGTGCCTATAGGCGGCGGCAATCGCTTACCGCCATGTCACCATCCGTCTGCTCGTCTGCCACCTAAAAAAATAGCTACAAACCATCGATAGATAAGTTTGCATAACTCTCGCACCCCTACCGGTCGGGTTGTTTGAGTTTTTGTGTCCGGATCAAACGGCTAGGTATTTTGTCACACAAAATATAAATGTAGCTGACTTCCTTCCTTCATTGGTGGGGTTATCTGGGTGATTAATTACTGCCTTGTATTGCATGCTTTCAACAACCAATGTCGCTGTTTAACGTTTATCGTTTTGTACGGACTCGTGTTTGTGTATTCAGCTTCTTGTAGTACGCTTTGGGATATGAGTTTTGAAGTCTCGTGTTGTTCATTTAAATAAAGTACAGAATGCAACCGGGAATCATACGTTTTGATGATGATTGATGCTGATGAATGGTTGGAGTTCTAGACTGGAACTGAGACTAACTGCCGCACCCAGAGACGTAGTGCCTTTATATTTGTTACTAGTGGCCCGCTCTCACTTCGTTTCGGGAAAGAAGTTCCACTGTCTACCAATAGATGGCGATGGATGTCGATTGCATCGCACTAGTGTTTGGCATTTTCGATTAGTGTAATATATTAAGGTCTGTCGATGTCTATAGAATGTATCTCTTTATAAATAGTATGGATCTTGCTTGGATAGCTTTGTTATTTAGCACGTATTGTCCCACTGCTGGTCAAAGGCCTCCCCTAATAGTCTCCACTGCTCTTTATTCTTTACCAGCTTTTGCCAATTTGGTGTTGCGAGCGTCCATGGGCGGCGGTAATATCCGCTAGATGGCGTACTTGAGAACTCAGGTCCTACTTCGACGTCATTGGTTGTTTAGTGACATATGACATCTTACTTCAAAAATATCCTATTACCGTGTAGTAGGACCTTAGTTCTTAAGTACGCCATCTAGCGGATTTTTCACACGTGATAGCCTCCATTGCTTACTATCAGGTAATCCCTCCTTTGTCCGCCCCCGGTATCATAAAATAATGTTTCTTTTTAACCAGGACCACGTAACACAGCGGCGTTGCTTTACGCTGGTCTTCTGTGAGATCATGGTATTATTAGGGCCGGTCTATTCAGGCCGAAGCGTGGCTCTCCCACGGTCAACGGAATCCTAAAATGAATCTGTTCACTATTTTAGTAGTCAGAACGAAATTACCATAACATTACCGGCTTTGAATGTAATACTAAAAAATAATCGACGTTCGTGATCAATAGCTGTTTTGAATAGCCTCACCTGTGGACTTTATTGATTGGAGTGTAAGGGGCATTTTTGCGTGGAGGTCTGGTCTATCTATGCCTGGTCGTAAACAAAGCTAGATTCTGGATGCAAATTGTGCAAAGGGCATAGATTCTAATCTAGACTTTCACTGAGACGAGGGTCACAGACTACTAAGCATGGGACAAATTGTTGTTGTGTTTTGTAAAGTAGGTACTACTACTATTGGCTTATATTGATTTAATTCTGCCCTTTAGTAAGTAGGGATAATCACACATCATAAATTATCTATGTAGTAATAAATTTTTTTCGTTAAAGTGATCAGCTGATCAACTATTGAATTTTTTATGACAAGGCAATTTTTTTTAAGTTTAAGCTATGTTTCAAGAGAAAATTGTTTTTTTTCATCGTTATGGTATCCTCGAGAATTGAGTATGACGGTAAAAAAGCACGCTGTACATTTAAGCTATTTGTACAGGATGTATTAGTGAACATTTACTTATCATTCAACCACGTCTTTTACCAACCATTCTGAATAACATTTGGTTTAAATCTTAAAAATTCGCATAAAAAAATTCAACTTTTCATTTTGAAATTGAAAGGGTGTTTGAACGTTTTTCCAAAAGTAGAATAAAAAAAATTGTTCAGTATAGTTGACAGAAGTCGTGGTTAAAGGGATGTAAATCTTCACAGATACACCCTGTACCAGTACAAAGCTAGCATTCCCAAGTGTGGGAGCTCATTTGTGTTCCCAACTGCCATTAGTATATCTTTCTCTTATGCTATTGCTCAATCACACCCCCTAATCGAGGATGCTAAAAACTCCGCGGCAAACTGCGCCCGCGTCTATCCCGAGTTCGTGAGAAAGTAATAATAAACATATCAATTTGTCGATCGCTTTCTCGTGATCCTCAACTGTTTATTAGGTGTAGTATAAAAGATCGGGTAACCGTAGCCCGGCTCGACCGTATTTATTGAAATTACTTACAATTTGATTGTGGGGTAATGAGGGAGTTGTATCGTGGAATGAGTCCTGGGCTCCACAACGGGTCGAATTAGAAGTTTTATATGTAGACGTTTTGCATGTATTAATGGCAGGGCTTAGCGGTCGAACATGAGGAAGAAATTTTTAGAGCATGATCATGTTTGTATCGGTTTACGTAACTGGAGTTCTGGAGACCTATTTTTGAATTGTTGTCTCACTAAAAAATGTGTGACTCGCATGATTTTTTACATTCGCATTTTTGAATCATTCGAAAACGAGCGATTTGCTACGAGTGGTGTAAACCACTCGTTTCCGCTAGGCGAGTGGACGCATTTACGTCAAATCACACGTCAAATATTAACGAGTTAACACTATACTTTGACAAGATTGGCGACACACTAAGCGAGTGATTTCAATAATAGGAAAAATTATGAATCATGCGACTTACGAGACGACGTGACTTGCAAAACGAGTAGTTTTGTTTGGACGAAGTGAAAATTCAAAAATAGGTCTCCTGGTTAAAAACTACGGGTGTCGCTATGCCCCTATTTTGAGTGGCGTTTTCTAACATTATGTATGTATGACAATAATGTATTTTGCTTCAATGGTTATATTATATAGTGATCCAACAATCTTCTCAATAATGTTTAGTGATGTGACATTCTTTTCAATAATGATCAGTGATGAGACATTATTATCAAAAATCTTTTAAATAAAATTTTAAACATTTTTTTTTTATTTGTTAAAATAAATTCTGACTATTTGTGTCCGAAAGAAGACATAGCCCAAGGAATTGCGTGGCTCAAGTGGCAATGGTCAGGATATTTATTGCGAGGAGAACAGACGGCCGTTGGGGCAGAAAGGTCCTTGATTGAAGCCGTGTTCACCCGTCTAGACCCCCCATAAGGTGGGGGTTTGGTGAAAATCGCAGGAATTTCTTACATGCGGGGGGTGCAGGACCAATCTGTGTGGACAATATTGGCTGAAATGATGATATCTTACGTTATTTTTTGGTTGACGTTTTGGAGCTCAGGGTTCGTTTTCCTCTTGGGTAGGTCTGATCTTAAATCAGCTCATTGTATGATGTGTTGTATGCATTTCTATTTATTGTTATTTCCTTAACTATACGGTTCAAACATTAAAACGTACCAATCCAAGTGCATGAAGCTGGGATTAACGGTAGCATACCTACAATCTCTACCGAATCATTAGCTAGTGATGTGCTTAACGATTATTCGCATCGTATTAGCGATTACTAACATTTCCCGAATTTTCCTGCGAGCAAATGACGTCTGGATGCCAACCACATTGTAGCCTCACACGTACGGTCAGCAACACAAGTTTATTTTACATTTGTGCCTGAGGCTTGCCGGTTATTCAGTCTCACGCTTAAAGGAATTTCTAAATAACTTGGCAGATTGTTTTATTTATCATTCTGTAACTGAACGAAGAGTATCTACAAACAATATTCTAATCTTATTTTCCTTTATTAAAGACAAATGAGGGCGTCACTTCGTTTCGGGACTTTACTTTCCCTTTCAACCAATAGATGGCGCTGGATGTCGATTACATTGCACATGTGTTTTGCTTTTTCGGTTTACCTATAAGCCTTGTTGTTGTCTATATAATTTATCCCTTTATCCTTTATTAAAGATTAAAGATTAATTGTTTTTCAACTATATCTAATAATTTGTGGAAAGTCCCCACTTCGTTTCGGGACATTAGTTCCATTCTCTACTAATAGATGGCGCTGGGCGTTAGACTTTTCGGTTTGTATTTTGCCTTGTCGTTGTCTAAAGAATTTATTTCTTTATGAATATTATAGATTAAGCATTTCTACTGTGTATTAGTATTCATACCAACTCTTTGTCAACCGCATGATTTAAAATAAATGCACAAAAACTGGCTGAGGCGAGGTCATAAATAATGCCGTACTTGCAATCTTGTTTAAGATTAAAAATATTCAGAGAAAAAAGGCTACAAAATAATGCACGGTAGTCGATACGAGCTACAAAGTCGCTTCGCATGATCCCAGGGCGCGGGCGCAGTGTTAGCGGGTACTGGCACGATTTGCCGCTCAAAACTTCACCTTTTATATTTTTGCTAACCGATTTATTGCGGATGACGCATGACGCCTTAAGGCGTCATTTAAATCTTTTACCTATGGCGTCTTAAGGAATTTCTATTTGATGCCGACTGAATGTAAACACTCATAAACAAGTCAAAATCATAACAAAAAGCAAAATGTGTTCACTTTACTGTGTGACGGCTGACGCCAGTAGGTAGGCGTCACAGAAAATTTGTTAGCCGCTATGGGCAAGTTCCTAAAAGTAGGCTACGCAATGAATCGGTATATTCTTAAGAAACCGCAATTATGATGGGATTAGGCTTAATCACCACGCTTTGCCAAATAGGGTATTTGACTAATCTCGATATAGTAAAAGATATTTATACTTTTCCAAAATACTGGTAAATGAGAACCAATGGCCACATTTTCAGTTAAAATATAACGTCTAACTAGTTTGAGCATTCAAAGTTTCATGGGCAAGTCGATTTTTAAGGTATAAAATTTAAAAAAAATAATTATATCATTGAACTACCCGTACATTTTTCACCAACTTTTATAATGAAACCATTTACTTAAACGAAACATTTGGTATAGCTACCAAACAAAATGTACTAGACGCGCATACAAGATACAAGCGTGTGACGTCACTTGCCTGTAGCCATTTGTATAGAGCGTTTTTGGGCTTGCCCAAAATATGTGCTCTTAAAGTTATGATATCTCGGGTGATTCAAATCAGAATCGAGCAATTCTTTCATTAATGTTTCTTAAATTAAGAGGTCCTTTGATTAAACACATATTTTTTTTTTGTCAAATACCCTATTCGCATTGGTAATAATCACAAACCCGATCTATATTCCCATCATAATAGCGATGACTTGAACTTTATGATTTAGGCCTGTATATTTTACTGTAAAAATCTGGCCAAAAGCTGATATCGTTATCTAGGGAACGAAGTATATAACGACTTACATGGGGTTCCAGTTACTGTTTTTTTTCATAAGTAATTATTGTATTATATTGTAAACTAATTGTAGTAGTGTAATATTGTAAACTAATTGGGCTGGTAAGTTAGTTGCATTTTTATATTTTTTAGGTCATTTGGCACAAGCTATTGGTTACCTTAAAAAAGAAAAAAAGTAGTATAATCTCACATGTGCTACATTTGTATTGGTTCCTCTGAAATCGCTAATACCGTGGATTGCCGTTCCCACACTCAACCCGCTCCCCGCCGGCACTACGGCCGCGCATCTTGCGATACATAATAATTTGTGGTCGATGTGTGTTGGCTACCGTAGAAACTCGAGTGGCGTTTATTATATTTTTATAATTCATAATGAGGGAGAATAATTCTGCTTGGAGCGCGCCCGCGCATCGGCTACCGGTGAAATAACAGTGCTGTAGTATATAAATTATTAATGATTCGCGAAGCTTTTTTGTTCAAAATCGAAGGAGCTTAGAAAGTTCTCCTCAAGTGTGGGTGCATACCCACGCGCTCTGTATTTGGATTCAATTATATGAAAGCTGCGAAGAATAATACTAGCATTTTGATTTATCAAAATTACAATGCGTTTCGTTCTTTTGTATGTAATTTTCAATATACTTAATGATAGCACATTTGCCTAACACGAAGTATTAATATTCGTTGTTGTAAAATAAATATACTTACAGCCAGGTATTATTGAGGTATGTATCTAATTACTGATTGACTCTGTGAAGGTAGATAGATATTGCACAGAAATAGAATACATGAGTGAAATAAGTAACAGCGGTTTTATCTTAAGGTATTGCAAAAATTCTGTGTATTTTTAAATTATTTTAGTAGATTAGGGTAGGTACTACCTTATTAAAGAATAATTAAAATATGACAATCGTTAAAGTTAGATAAGGTTTTAAAAATGTTCACTGAAGAATTATTCATTTATAAAGTTCTTTTCCTTTTGCATTGCTCTTGAAAAACCACCCCCATTCCTCTCCAAAACCAATAATAACAAACCTACACTCAAAAATTACAATTTAAACTACTTCGCGGGCCACTAACGCAATATATCGCCCCTCGGGTGCGTTTCCAATCACGCCCGGTAGGTGGCGCCAATATTATTTTGCACTTCTTTTAAATGTTTAAGCGCATTTGTGACCCGCAGAGCACGCCCCGCGGTAGGGATGCGATCTATCGGAAATCGTAAGCATGCTTTATGGATCGTACATACATTTTCGGGCAGATCAATACAAAGAATATCTAATCGGATTTATATTTTTTACAAAGTAAAGGTTTAGTTGAGAATTAGTTGGAAAATTACTGCTCGGATGGCGCATTTAGTAGTACCTAGTGACCCGTTTCATATGGAAAAGGTCGTGGGTTCGATCCCATATAGTAACCAGTTGGTCCTAACTAACCATGTTGGACTAACTTTGTCAACTATGCAAAAATCAGGCATTTAACGAAAGGCGACGAATTAGGAATACTTACTTAGAGAACCAAAATGAGTCTTGGACTCCGATATGAGATGTCGCAAATTGTCTCGGTCTTGTGCAGCTTGTCGCCAATCTCCTACTTCCAATTCTTGCAGGTCCGCGTTTACTACATCCCGCTACAGCGGTAGCGTGGGCGCCTTACTAGCCGACGCGTATGCCCTCTTGGCGCCCAGATCTGATACCATTCTTTCAACGTGGCCCAGCCATCGTAGTCTATGTGGCCTTCGTCTCTCCAGATATTAGGAATATAAAATCATTTTGTCAAAACCCTATGCATTTGCAATTCCAGAGGGCCTGTTCTCCATAGGCTTAAATAACACTGTAACCCTCAAATTAAGATTTTTTCCATTTCGTTTGACGGCGGTTTCGGGGTGCGCGCGGAGCACCCTCAACTCGAAAATAATAATTTAATAGAAAACTATTTTGTGTGATTGACGCCGCAGTTTGCGATCGAATTTCTTATTTTCGATTTAAATGTGCTTTTTATAATGGTTCTTACTTACGTTGCGAATTTTATGCAATGATTACACAAGACTACACAAGTGCAGTGATATACACGCATCAGCATTTTTGCTGCTAGTGTATTAATAAATAATAATAATAATAATGATTATTTACATTTAGAATAGAAATTATTTACTCAGTACTTGGTAGAAACATTAACAAACAGGTTACAGACAAGTCATATACCTATAATAAAATAAAATAAAAAGGTAGAAGCACTAAATAGGCCTTTACTCGGCTTGAGTTCCATTATTGATTTTATTATGTATTTGAACGTTAACGCATACTAAAGCTATAATAAAATAAAAGCTAAACGTTAATTTGCGTAATAGATATTGTATAATGACGGTGGAGTGCCAATACCTGCTATCTTTCATGCTATCATTTAAAATATTTAAACAGTAAAACTACTCTGGAGTGCTCTCATGTATAATATAGTACTTAATTATAATTTTTGTAGGTGTTATATTTTTGTTTTAGTATTACGATACAGTTTAAACGTATGTATTAGGACTCTTATTTCCCATTAATATCAATATTGCACCACCTACCCCTCTTCTATTTATCAAATGTCCTTTGCCAAAGGTTGTCTGGTAAAAATCGCTTTAAGCGATAAAACCGCTGAAATCGTGCATTCAATTTCTGTAATGTCTAGTTCATAAGTTGTGGATTTTGTTCAATAAAGTTTATCTTTGTTGGCCAGACACAATCGATTGCCTAGAACATCACTAAGCGTAGACATCACTAGTGGCGTCTGACACTGTAACCACCTGTAACTATCAAGCTTCTGAGTAATTCCTTAAGAAAGATTCACGCGCTCTCATATTGTTCCTAATTATTGCGGGTAAAACCAGGTAAAACTGTGTATTACTACTCAAAAGGCGTTTAGTTGTTATTGCCATGAAGTTACAGACATTTCTCAAACGTGTAACGTTGCTTAAATCTATAATCACTGTACGCGAACGTACGTACAGCCGCACATCAAAGTATACAAAACTGTAAAATTTCTTCAATCGACTCCCATCTTACTGTCATACACATTAGGTTGAATATCAGTTCCAATTAGGCAGGTGGTAACCTGATGTGTGGATGACTGTACATTGCCGAATAATTGTACGCGAGTGTACCGGTGCTCGTGGGCAGATTAGTGAGGGGCCGGTGCGGCGACTTAGGCCGCTCACCGTTCGATGCGAGAATTCGAATGATTAAAGTGATTAGGACGGCATTCATGCCCGCATAGTGCGACGCACACTGCGTCGAGATATGTGACTAATTTTTTTTTTTTTGGGCTTAGTCCCGCGCACGGTGACAGCCGCGCGTGTGATTCCGCCAATGTCAAGTGTTTAGAGAGACACGTCGATTTTAATATTGACCGGTTTACCAGTATATTTCGATCTATTTTGAGGTCTTCTCTTTTGTTAGTCTCAGCATCTACATGTAGACGACACAGATTGCACAATGCACAGAACAATATTTTCATCACAGCACAAACGAAACAAACAACACAAAGTGACAAATATGTGACTAAAATAAATGAAAAAAAAAAAACCCTGACAAGTTACCTTAGACGGATCACCTGATGATAAGCGATAACCGCCGCCTGTGGTCACCTGACAAAACACTAGTACCTTTCCCCCCAATTGGGTCTCCGGTACCCTCACTCACTCGACAAAATACAGCGCAGGCGCTGCTTTATAATATGTCCATTTGCTTCCATTTTTACGATTTATACCCAAAATCTTAACCATACAGAAAAATCGTCAAAGTAACTTTGTGGTTCTCTCCAAATCATCGGTATCCCAGACTTCATACACCTTTTTTTGGTTTTAAAATTATATTTCTTTTGCTATTTTTCCGTTGTCTCAAATGTGCCCTGCACATTTTACTCACAAAATGAGGCACCCAAGGATTGTTTTGATACCGGATATGCACGTTGAAGTAAGCGAAATATGGTTTTTTAATACAATTCGCAGCAAATATAGCATAATGTATATGGATTGGTCAATCAACTTCTTGATGAGGCTCACCATATTATAAAAACAATGAAATTTTGAGAAATATAGAACTTGTGATTACATTGTTGGTGTTCAAGCGGTGAGAAATTTTAAAATTGAGGATAGTTGTTAAATTAGAGCTGATGTGAGTGCGACATTTGTAAATAGGTACGTCATAATAAATAACGTTAAAAAACAACTAAAACATTTTTTTTGTCGGCCTGTGAAATTGGAAATGTGCCGAACCGTACCGAAATCACTACATCAGCTCGTGTATGTCTGCACAGCCCGGTTAGCTCAGGATCTTGGTAGCCGGCGTTCTCTGTCTAATTATTTCGTGTCTGTCGACGTAACATTTCCAGCACTGACTGTCACTGTGATCGCTTTGTGTATTAGATAAGAACTTCGGCTCTCCAACCAACTACATGATACCATGCGGGTCTTCCCAGCTCCCGATTGGGAAATTTATTTAGTGCTTACATTGGGGCGAAAAACGGCTAAATATCCATGCTAATATTTATGGGAAAGTGTATCTGTCTGTCTGTCTCGGCGTGACGTGATTTTTTAAGTAGAGATAGTTTAAAGGGATGAAGAGTAACATAGGCTACTTTTTGCCCCTTTCCAACCCCCCATTTTAGGTAAGTGGGGGCGCGAGCAAAGTCGCGGGAAAAACTAGTAATGTATAAATTAGACCTTTATAAGGGAAGAGTCAAGAAATTTCTAGTTGTTTGTTGGTCAAACGTTAGCCTATTCATCTAATCAAAAAGAATAGTTAGTGTTACTGTACACTGAAACATCATTTGGTGCTCATTGAGTAATCGGTATTTAGTGATAGGTACCGTCAGCCACATATCAGGTTATCACAACCTATCAAATTTCCTCAAATGATATTCAGGCTAATGTGTATGACAGTATGATGAGAGAGTTCTTTTTAACAAAAAATAAATGTTCTAAGTGTAATGAACATTAACATGTAAGATTAAAGCGTGGTTTGAACTGGTTTTAGGCCCTGACACCAGTAGGCCTAACATGCGCACCGCGACAAAATTTTGTCGACTCTCGTTCGCGAGAACGCATCCATCTATCCCGCTCATCGCTCAGTCAGGTACGAGTGTCGACAAATTATATCGTGGCGCGCATGTTAGCCCGGCAGTTGTTATTATGAGATATGCCCGCTTTATTATAATGTTTAAATATTTTTATTTAAATGTCCTTTTACTAAGCTAAAGAAAATGAATTAATTAAGTATCATCATCATCATCATCAGCAACCCACGGTCGTCCACTGCTGGATATAGGTCTCCCCTAATGCACGCCACCGCTCCCGATTTTCGGCCACTCTCATCCAGCCCACTCCAGCCAGCCTTCGAATGTCGTCATCCCATCTTGTAGCAGGCGTCCAACACTACGTTTGCCGAGTCGCGGTCTCCACTCAAGGACTTTATGGCTCCAACGGTAATTAAGTATATTTGTGGTTTTTTTTCCTCGCACACCGCTTAGCTACCTAGCTCTGGTTGAAAAGCAGCCAAACCGTAGCACTTGTACCGTTGAAACGCTCAGTGTACGTCGGGGGCAACACCGATCCCCAATACGGCGATATTAAACAATGTACAAATTGAATGCAGCGGGCAAATTTGGATTACATCGTGTATACAAGGTCTATTTGCATACATGCCTACTGCAGATGCGCCACTGCGCTCTCTTACACCTTCCAAAGCTGAACATGTTTCGTCTCTGTCGTTAATTTGACTCGGAGAGGGAGAACATGATTTTTGAATACGGAAACTATTCAAAGTTAAACTTCATGATTTTATCCAAGACGAAGTTATCGGTGGTTGAAAATTCCCTGAAATACTTTGAGAAAAGTATAGGAAAGTAAGTAGGCCGTGCCGCTTTTTGCCGACTCTGGTTCGATTGTGCACGTACAAGCGTTAGTAAAGTATCAGCCTATAAATAGTCCCACTGTAGGGCAAAGGCTAAAAGAAATCAATATCACTAATATGAAGGGATTAGGCTTAATCACCACGCCTAATGCGGATTGGTGACCACAAACCAGAGCTAAGTTCGAAAAACTCGACACATAGGTACTTTAGCTGGACCCAGGAATCCAACCCGGGACCTTGATATCACGGCCCGGTACTTAAATAACTAGACTGATTGTGCGTGCAAGTATTAAAAAAGTACAAGCTTTACAGAAGTGAAAATCCTCTCCATAGCAAAACATGTGAATATGGTGTGAAGGAGTGAGCCACATCCCCCTTTCGCCTAAACACTAATTACATAAGGGGGGTAGTGCTGTCAATATGCAGTTAGTTGCCGCTGATTTCCCATAATTGCCGCCAATGCCAGGTAATCACAGGCTAGCCGGTTATTAAGAAAGCAAATGCGAGACAGAAAACGTAATTGTCAGACCGTTGATAATTCATTTTTCCTCCTTTGTTTTATTCGCGAATTGTCGCCGTTTCCAATGTCGGGTTTCTAATCAGGGTTAGGATATGTTGGCTCGAGCGGGAGCGGTTTAGGGGCACGTTGTTGGAGAAAGAGGAGATGAGTTGGTCCTTCGACCTGACCTGATAGGTAGCAAGGTAGTGGCAAGGAAGGTAAGCGATTGGCGCCGCCCATAAAAATCAGAATTCAGAAGAGTGTGAGCACAGCCACCCGAAAAACTGTCAACGATGAATGAATGAATGAATTAATCTTTATTTAGCACTATACATATACAGCAAGGAAACTTATTGCTAAGATCGAACTTACGTGGCAGTCCTCAAATTTTCCTGTATTCCAAGATTCTGGTGGCATTCTGGTGTCTGACCTAACTCAACTACATCTTTGCGTCAAATATGAGATTGTGACGGCATAAGTCTATTAATCTATTTTGGATATGCCACTGCTGGACATAGGCCTCCCCCAATTTTCGCCATATCATCTTGTCTTCGGCTAGACGGTTCCACTCTATACCAACAGTCTTTCGCCATCAAACCTATCTATAAACTTTTCTTACCCGCTCCGCTCATGCGCGTGATCACAGTCTCTGGATACAATATCCGTCGGAAGCGGACTATACCAGTCAAACCTCATACAATCCTCGCCAATAGAATATTAGACCTAGCTAATTGATTGATTATTCATTAGCTTAAGTGACAAACATTGGCGCAGGGCAGAACAACTGACGTTAGCCGAATATTTTGACTGACTGATCCGTGGTTTGATGGGTAAAATTAACATATTCGTTTGTTTTTTAAAGCTTAAATGTTGTTTTACTGATGGGCGAAGGAGTCCCCTAATAGATTTCTCCGTGCCATATCCTTTGTCAGAGTTAATATTGGGAATGTAGGTCGTCATGCTATCTCATTTTGACAAAGACTTTATTTGTAGTCTTCGCTTTTTGAACCTACCTCTTGGACGACTGTTATCTATTTTTGGCGCTGACTGTGTGTCTAAGTACACTGTGGAACGAATATAGCCCCTTTAGCGTGTTAAATCATAAAAGTAAGCAAAATAAAAATCAACTGTTCCAAACATTATTGCCTGGTGAATGAATACCTATTTTTTTTGTGTAGAACAGCTGTTTTTTTTTTTGCTTATTTTGATCATATAACATGCTAAAGCGGATGACTAAAATTTCCCGGTGTATAAATTAGCAAAAAATTACAAACATGAAATATACTTAAATGAAAAAATATAAGCAATTTCCAAGGGTGTTTTTCCGGTGCTATACAGGGAGTTTCGTAGCCAGCGGCCAAGTAATATTATAGGGCTAATTCCAATAGCATCCTGCATTTCCTTGCGAGTTAACCAAACGCGTTCTGGTAATCCGACTTTCACGAAAAACACCCCTTATATCTGTTTATTAATGTATCAGCATCAGGAGAAAATTAAATCACGCACCCCTCGTAAGAAAATTGCTATAAGACGAATTTCTCAGTCGCGAGGTGACAATATTTAAATTATATCAGTTTATGAACGACCAATGGGGAAGCGCGACGCGGGCGACGGCAGCGGACCGCCAATCGGTATCGGGTATTTGAATTTGGAGATTTTATGGTTTGAGTAAGTCGGTTCGGTTCATTTGGCGGGCTGATGGCTGCCGAAAACTTGCTTAACGGTTTTTGTATTTAATGCCGATATGTACGGTTGTAAATGGTTTTCGTGGAATCAATTTCAAGATTGAAGGTAAGCGTTGATGGGGAATTTAAATGTGATAGGTTTTTCAAACCGCTTTATATTTTTTATAATCGATGCTTTGGTATTTCTCAACCACAAAGGTTTTTCGCTTTTTAGCAAATTACTTCATCTAGTGACTTCCTATTTGTTATTGAGCAGACGAGCTGGCGGCCCACCTGATGTTAAGTGATTGCCGTTAGCCGTACAGAACCTAAAACACTAGTGGATCACAAGCATACTGCCTACCTATGAACTCCCTTTTCTTCGGTGACTCGGCGAAAAAAGTCGGCAGTCCCTTCGTTTATTTTGTAAAATTTGAATTTATATGGTTTTTTTCTTTACAGATACAGAAAAAAACAAGCTCGGAATGACTCTGGAGTTGGCAAAAGGAGGGGGTGACGTCCAATAATTGTGTACCGGCATTTCATCGCGTAAGTAGACCATCGACTAGATTTTCTACTTACCACTTACCACACCGCAGCGTCCTGGCCTGACCAAGGGAACCGATCTAATGACAAACGCATTCCTAACTGTTTGACTGTGGAACGAAAAACTGACTACTTCGACTGACTGACGACTGACTTGACTATTGACTAACGTTGCAATCATACGCCTTAACGACATCTCTGTCTCCCTCTCATCACACAGTAATACCCTTGCCAGTGGAGTTACAGCCTAAATGTTAAAGCTTAACATGTCATGATGTCTCATTCATTATATAGCCCCTCCTGTATCTCTGTTTTGTGTAACTACTAAATAAATTAGTACACCTTAGTATAATAGCTTAGCTCAGGGATGTCGCGAAAACCCACAATATTGGCCACGTTTCCGATAAGAATAATGTCTCAGTTACGTTCCTCTGCTCGTCGCAGTACATTACTTACCTTAGGTAGTCCTTATAGCATCGGTAAGGTCTGTAGCTATTTTAAATCGGATTAGGCAATATAAACGGAAGGCGTGCGGTGCGGGCACAACGCAATATTGGCCACAACTTCGATTACACACTTAAAGTTAGGTATGTTACTTACCTTACCGTACACAAAACTGGGCCTCGGTCACGTGTATAAAATAAAAGCTATGTTAAATCGGATATTTTTTCGCCAAAGCATACGGTCCTGAGCTGCATGGATCCAAGAAGGTCGGCCTATTTTTGCAATATAATCGACCCATCGTTACGCTGGACGATCAGGATTTCGTTTAGCCTATTCTAGAGCACCATTCGGAGCTTACGCCCAGGAGTAACGCCAGGAGGAGTCCAGAGTAACGCCAGCGTAACCTAGCCAGCTAGGTTTCCTGCCCAATTCCACTTGAATTCCATCACTCGTATTCCAACTTCATAGACTTTTGTTTGGCGATGAATTTCAGGACTCGATCTTGGAGTTGGATTCCAAGCTCGTTTCTCTCCTACTCCTGGCTCTTTGTGAAACTTTTCGTTTAGGTTTTGGTACCGTAAATGTTGTTGGCAGGGCATCTCATCATTACCTTAGACAAACCTTGGCGTCGGTCAGGTCTATAGCTATTTTAAATCGGATTAGGCAGCAATCGCTCGCCGTGCGGTGTCGCGCCGCCGCAGCGTCTTGGCCCGACACGGGAATTCGATTAGTCTCCATAATTGGGGTGGCTCTCGATGCACGAACTACGCGTGTGGCAGGGCCCATTCACACTGGCCGATGACGCAGGTAGCTCTCATAAACTCAAATTGAAAATAATCATCGAAGGGTTCAGATGGGACTCGAACTCGGGTGTGGAAAGTTATGGGTTCGAGTACCACCTGAACCCTCTGATGAATTTTTAAGTGTATTATTCACTTAAGAATAATTTAAAATCTGCAGGACAAAAGCCTACATCATAGAAATCAAGTCATCGCTATTATGATAGGATTAGGCTTAATCACCACGCTGGCCTAATTAATGAACATAGTTCTGAAAAATCCATGGGTTTTCAGATTCGAAAAACGAAGAAACGATTGATAGTGCGTTTTTATCCATTGAGCTATGGTAGAATGGCATTATGAATTATAAGGGCGGAAAGGTCCTTGAGCCGAGGCGTAGTACAGGAAGTGGCAGACCTCCCACAAGTAAACCGAAGATCTAGTAAAAGTCGCGGGAATTCCTTGGATGCGGGTGGCACATGATCTGTGTGGAAAACTTTGACGGAGGCCTATGTCCAGCAGTCTATTGGCTGAAATGATGAATATGATTTATTACTCTACCGTATCTAGAGGTATGGCTTGCCCCTTACAAAGGCATCACCCTTCATAGTCTTGCTCTTAGACGGCCTCGAGTATAGGGCGCACTCGGCCCAGGATTAACAAGTCGAGTCGGATAGATGCTCTAGTTGAATGCAATCAATGTACTGACAAGCAAACTGCTTGGTCATTTATAAGAATATGAATAAGAATTTATTGGTATTTTTGGAACTAATACAATCAGGTATCAGGTCCCGAAACAATGTGAGAAGGCTACTAGTTTGGAAATAGAAACGAAGATATTATCCGGATCGACGTGACTTTCAAACTTTCATGTAAAGAATGAAGTTTTCAAAAGGCACGGTACATCACATGTGATTCCTCTGGTGTAGAGG
This sequence comes from Cnaphalocrocis medinalis, assembly GCA_014851415.1. Classification (NCBI taxonomy): domain Eukaryota; kingdom Metazoa; phylum Arthropoda; class Insecta; order Lepidoptera; family Crambidae; genus Cnaphalocrocis; species Cnaphalocrocis medinalis. The sequence goes on along the minus strand of CM026273.1, from coordinate 5,378,928 downwards.
ATGTCCATGGACGAAGGCAATCGCTTACCAGCTGCTGATGAGTCTACTTGTCTGCTTTTTATCACAAAAAATCTGTCTGCTGGCGAATGGTAACGCGAATTTGAACCCTTCTAATTTTCAATATACCTTCATACCAATGGGCAATAGAGCCCATATACCTGCCAATGGAAGGGGGGAGGGGGGGGGAGGGAAGCAAGGGCTCCAGGCTGTCGCCGATTCGTTTTCCATTTCCGTCGGTTCCTCTTATAATATTGAGTTCCCGACAAGCTTCCTGGTTTCAATGGGAAATTTTACGCAATTGACTGTCCTTGTCTTCTGAGATGTCTTGGCTTGTGAGTGAAAGTGACAGGTGTCAATTTTAAAGTGTGACTTGAATTGGAAGAAGTTGCAATCCATTTAATTTTTGCAATTCGAATTTTGACCACAATTTTACTACTGGCGGCTGGCGGGCTGGACAGTTTGTAGAGAGATACCACCATTTATGATGAGATTCGGATGATGAATTAACTTATTCTTGAGGATCAATGTGTTAATAACAACAATGTTCTGAAGACATAATATCTATAACAGGTTTTCCTCAATAAAAAAAACGAACATAACCCTAAAAAACCAACAAATACATAATAATAAACAACTGTGTTAAGTTAACTCTATACAATCATTCGGTTTTTGACAGGTTTACGATTTAATAGTCTTAATTATAAAAAAAATGCTCCTTGTTCTATTGATGTAAGTCCCTGTACTTAAGGTACAGTCAACACCAAAAATATGTATACACTCTAGGACCTGGTCACAATGCATAATGTATAAGAAAGCAGAAGTCGTTCTTATACATAAGTATTGTGACAAGGTCCTAAAGTGTATATTTTTGGAGTTGACTGTACAGTTATTTTGTAGAAAATTCGAAACATCTTAGCACCTCCAAGGCCAGGTTGCCCTGGTCTCCCGCGCGCCCCCGCATGTAGCAAGACCGCCCGGGGCGGAGCGACCGCCCCTGGGCACTGCAGGGCCGCAACATGGCCTACTTGGGCCGCCCTCGCACTAAGGGTCCTTAGCTGCCCGTTACCCGGTCACAGGGTTGTTGCGATGCCGTAGGCAAAATCGGAATTAAGGGAAAGTCATAAATGGCTAAGTGTTAGCTAGAGCTGTTACGAGTGAAATGTATGAAATTAAAAAATATTTTAAGTATTTAAAAATCAGCAAACCACCGCTATGAAGTTATGAAAAAAAGGGATGTAACAAAAAGCTAGAAACCAAAAGAAACAATAAAACACTACCTACTTCCAATAAGGTTTTCTTGGACAAAAATAAGTTATCTGTTATGTAGGTAGCTATGTTATGATAAATAATCCTAAATTATTATTTTTACTAACTAATCATTTGACACGATACCGTTTTTTCGTTACACTACAGTACCATTAGTCATAAGACTCATAAGGTGCATAAAGCGACAGAATTTCCCAACCAAATTCTTGTTCAACTGTGTCCTCGTTTCCTGTCAATTTAAAATGAGTTTATACAATACACACACATACCTACCTAGCAAAGAAGATTTAAAATAGACCTTGTGCTAGATGCAGGCCTCTTACATTATCAACTGGTGTCGTAGTTTTTTGAGTAGGGGCATAGGTACGTTTTATGATAAACATTTTGCTGCGTATAATTAATAATAACTTTATCAACCCCGTGTTCTCACAATTCTCGGTCTAATTAACAGCCGTAACAACCATGTAATTTATGCTATAAAATTATCCTCATGATTCAACATTAACTACTCACACATTAGACGTTTCGCCAAAAGTCAAACTTTGTTGCAACTACCGCAACATACGCAACAGAGTAATTTCTGCCTATAGTTTATTACGAGTACCTCAGCAAGCGCAAATATTGACTCGCTTCGGTCAACGAGGAGAAAGAAAATGGCGCTTTATGAAGATGCTACGGCATTCGCGGGCTTTTTGTTCAACAACGCGATTGTAGCTATAATAGGTACACTATTTTTATGTGATAGGTAACAGACGAGCAGATGGATCATCTGATGGTAAGAGATTGCCGCCGCCCATAGACACCTGTAACTAAACATTTAAACCCTTTTTCCCCCAATTGGGACACCGGTACCCTTACTCACTCGACGCAAAAGCGCAGGCGCTGCTTCACGCCGGTTTCTGCAAGGCCATGATATCACTCCGGTCGTTCCGAAAAAAAAGTACTAGTACTAGTTTTTAAGATTATATATAAATTATTATCCCATAACAAATAGTATACCTACGTAAAATAAAACAATAATATGTATATAAATTATCATTAAACTTCATCAGCTAACTCTCTAAATTCGCAGATGTCCAAGAGCGGCAGTGATTACTTGCGTAATCCTAATTTCTTGAAAGTTTCGTACTAGGCCCGCAGAACTAGTTTATGTCCAATATTTAGTTGCCGGTTGCACGGCTGATATGGCCGCCTCACTAGCACATCAGCTTGCTGATCCAGTCAACTACGTCGATGACTTCGGGTTTGATCACCTCATTTAGGATTCATATGCGTCATATTATTAGAAACAATGCTTTCGACAATACACAAAAATCGTGTCTGTTTTATAATTCTGATCGGGGCATGGGTCACGATCACGAAATAACTATCATAAGGACCACTATTTATGTCGTCCGTACGATTAACATGCGATTCCGGGTTGACACTACAATATCTTACAAAAAAACGCGAGTAAAAAAGGATGGTCCAAATTGTATGAAGGCACGGCTAGAACCTTGTACAGTTTTTTATTTTTTATACTAGAGGCGGCAAACGAGCAAGCGGCTCACCTGCTCATGCCGCCCATGAACATCTGCGAGATCAGAGAGGTCGCTGATGCGTTGCCGGCCTTTTAAGAAGGAGTACGCTCGTTTCTTGAAGGTCCCTAAGTCATAGCATAGTTCTACCGGCGTATTGCAATGGCTTCGCTTGGGTTGGGTTCGATCAATTTGGTCCCCAAGTCGGGCCAAAATATTTTATTTGACCGACGCGTGCGCACGACTCTGAGTACATAATCGACCAGTAGCGACTGTTTTACTTTCTTTATGACAACACCGAGATGCTACTTGTATTGTATCGGATATTTTGTCCGATTGAAAAACAGGGCTTTTTTTCTTAGGCTCTTTACAAACGAATGCGACATTTCATTGCACTAAATACCTATCCATACTTATTTTTTGGATTTCATCAGTCGTTATTTCATTATTGTGTTCAAATACTTTATTGAATTTAGGAGAACATACTTTTATAGAGTTGCCAGTTTGCCAGGCGTAGGATAAATCTGGAAAAATACTTTTTTGAAGACTGTCCTCTAGCTATACTCTGGTTTTTAATCATGTGGAGTAAACTGACAGATGCAAATGTTAAGTTTCTATACATTTTGACATTTTGCATCTGTCAAATTGAGTGATAATGTATGGGGATGACACATGGACGTGTGTCAGTTTACTTCACATGATTATGAACAAGAGTATAGTTACAAGATACATACTTGTATTGTGCCACTGATACCAAGACTCAATAATTAGGCCACGTGACAAAAATAATCACAATATTGACCCTTAAGGGTATGTTGTTTTGAGGAACTCCCTAGGGTCAATATAGACCACTCTGTAGCAAGTTACAAGGCAAATACTTGCAAGGCGACACACCGAGCTTGTGTTCAGCGCGGTGCATTAAATATTAAGGCGGCCGCAGACGGTGCGCCGTGAATATTGCACGGGGGTGGTGCGTGCGCGCCCTAAGTCAATGAACCGGTGAAGCCTGAAGCAACGGCTGCGAGTATCGATTGTCGAGGATATTGATCGATTTATTTAAGGGTCTCAGCTGACTAATACAGGTAAAATAAAGAAATTACCTCCCCCTTTCCAAAGTCAAAAATAAATTCATATTGTTTTTTTTTTATTTCTATAACAATTCTTCGGACACTGGTTCCGTGTCTTTTTTGTATTCGTTTATTTTTTTATTATAATATTTTTGCTCCGCGATTAAATTTATTTAAATACATAAATTATGTAGGCTCACATATTTTTATTTAAATTATAAATCCGTTGGCGGACCTTAATAAATAAAAGGCGAAAAGTTAACCATATTAACAAATTCTCGGCATCGGCAACGATTTGGATTTCTAATCAGGACCTTAAGTTTCTCATATTTTTCATATACATAGGTCAGAAAATAGGATGGCAGATTCCATAGATTTCTTTGCCGTTAGATTCACCAACCCAGTTTTCAATTATTCCAAGTAAGATATACAGATGATTTATTGCAACTGCACACATATTTTTAGTTTCCAATACAAATGTGTCTAGTGTATTGAAGCCCTAACGACTCATGGATGTCGGAAATATTAATAACTCGGTGGAACGTTCCTGAATATTCACACTACTGAAACTTAAATATACACGTACTGATGTGTCTTTACTTGCAATGTTTCATTACCTCAATTTTTAAGTACAAACCTAAATGGAAAGGTTTCGCGACTAACAAATATAAAACATAATTTAACACTAATAATATTCATATTTTTCACAAAATACTGTATTTAGACAGCCAAAGGTCAGGGGAAATTCTCGAGCACTAGACGTTGAAATCGAATCTATATTTCATACATTCGTCCATATAAATCTCTAATTCGATTCCATTGTCGAGTACACGAGAATTGCCCCTCAGGTTCAAATCTGGATTGATCAACCAGAAGAAACAGAAGATCAAGGTGTCCTCCGTTTGAAGAATCTTGATGTATTTGTAAAGTGTAAATACTGTATATACAATTACCTTAAAAATACAAACGAGACAAAAACTCGTAAGTCGAAACAAATGGGTTTATCAATCTATTTGTAAATTAGCAAGCCGTATATGAACTGGGAGCGGCGGTGACGCACGCAACTACAAACATGAGAGTTGAAGTATTAGTTTGACGTACCAACGCCCTCTGGCGGGCTCGCCAAACATCGCCATCTTTACGATATTGACACGTGCGCGGGGAGCCTTACCGATTGTTTGTTTGATATTTAACTGTGTTTTTTATTATTAAAGTTTATTGTATTGACTTTACGGTTGTATACTGTGTTTTTTGTGCAGTTAAAGTAATATGGATATAACCATTTAATCGTTTTTAGGGACCCGTACTGAAAGGTTAAAACGGCACCTACCACCATTACTCGGTAGAGTAGAGAGGTAGAGTGTATCCTTAACTTAAGAGTGTACACCTTTAACTATGTCATCTAATAAGCTTTCCCAACAATATTTTGTTCGATGTTTGGAATGGAAGATGGAAATTTGCGTGAAAAATATTTAACTTTTCATACGAAGTTCAAAATGGTTGACGTTCGAAATATTTACAATTATTTGGTAATTTAATAATCGGAGCCTTAGCTGGTATTCAATATTGGTTTCCGGTGTTGTGTTTTTTATCAGTTGGATAGCTTACTTTCTTCTATAACTTACTTATATACCCACATATAACGCTGAGAACTGTTTGTTTTATTGAGTGACTCTGACTTTGACTTACTTCGACAATTGACTATCAACTTTTTAAGTTATTCTCACTGACATTGGCAAAGTTTCCTCACTAACTGGATACGGAGCTTTCGCCCTTTTCCAACGATAAAGTAACGTAATACATTAATATTCCACATTTATTTTATTACTATGCACTTGACTTGTTCGCAAAAAATTCTAACGTGTTTTCCGAATCGTTAATTCCATTTTTTAGTAACAACCAACATACTTTAGTATAATAAGTTTATTACACATAATTTTAACACTTCTGTACGGGTATATAGCGTAAAAAAATAAACGAGTTGAACCCCACTGCTGAGGGTTCCGTCTCTATAAAAATACAAGCTATTTTTGTATTACAGAAGAGGGCCATCCGCTCTATATACAGTGGTAGATTATGTTTTGACATTCATAAGTGTTCTGTATGGACCTAACTTGAATAAAGATTTTTTCTATTTCTATTACAGTTAGTATTAAGTATTATACAACGCCCCTATATGGTGCCGGGCCGTGCTCTTCTGGGTTAGGTTCTCGGGTCGAGCAAAGTATGTTTCGAATTTTTCGAACATATCTCGTGTTTGTGAACACCAATCAGGCAAGCGGGGAGCCTAATCCAAAGATAGAGGCGATGACTCCATTTCTATGATTGAGACCCTTTTGCTCTGCAGTGGAAGAGTAAATAGGCTGATACTTTAGTTTCTACTCAAGGTTGCCATAATAATTATTTGAGCGAAGCTTAGGTATGTAATTACAAAGTCAACACAGCTGACAAAAATATGTATGTCTTAAAAATGTAACTTAATTCTTCCTCCAGGCGTACATCGGTGAATCTAAAAAAATATTGGCATGCACCTCTTATGTAAATAACAATTTATAATATTTCACAGATCAGCAAGGTGGCGCATCACAGGGTTCCATTGCAACGGTGCGCTGCATCGAACCGGCTTTTATTCCCAAGCGAAGCCGAAAGAAGAAGCAGAAGTGGTGGGGCGCAGCGCATCGTAGCAGAGGAGCAGAGCAGAGCGTCGCTACGGGCCGTAGCATCGCAGCGGAGTGGATTAGCAACGGAGCGGGGCGGCGTAGCATCGGAGCGGAGCGGCGTAGCATCGGAGCGGAGCGGCGTAGCATCGGAGCGGAGCGGCGTAGCATCGCAGCGGAGCGGCGTAGCAGCGGTCGTCAGAGCATCGAGGCAGGGTAGCAGAGTGGCGAAGCCACGCGGCGGAGTGGCGAAGCAGATTCGTCGTAGGGCCCTAAGGGCTGCGGCGACGTCGTCTGCTGCGCACCGTTCTACTTGGAAACACCCTGTGTTCAGGTATGTCTTTTTTCATTTCCTTGTAGTTCGATACAAGTGCTGATGCATATTATGAGCTTGTATACATTTAACGCGTTAAGTCCTTGTCATATCAATATTATGACTCACAAGGGTTTTGATTGTGTAATTTCTTTCTTAAATGTTAGCTTAGCACTATTAGCAACGTTTTGTATAGTAATAGAGATTATCGTAATTTCTGCTCCAAAAATCACACTTACCGTAATATTAATTTATTACTTTAAAAGTCGATTGTCAACTACTAATTCACTTATATGTCACAAGTAAATCTTAAAGGACTTTATCCGTTCCAAAAGAAATATTTTCCCGTATGAACACAACCACAAGATATTTTCCCATTGTAAACCAATAATACCAAGCGTGATAAAGTGTGTACCGCACCCTTCATACGTCATGAATATCTAAGAATGACTGAGTAATGTTGCTCGATACTATTCGCCGATGCAAATGAAATAATTAAGGTTGAGCAACTACTGCGATGTTTGTTCTAAAAATAAATCATCGATCGGGCTTTGGATTCGACCAAAATTTATTGGATGCTCAGGGTTAACGAGCAATTCAGTATTGTGGTATACGCACGATAAGCATAGGTATTGTATTTTAGGACCTTGTCACAATACATGTGTCTATAAAAAGTAGAAGTCGTTCTTATACATATGTATTGTGACAAGGTCCTATAGTGTATACATATTGTTGGAGTTGACTGTACCTACAAGTTCGTTTAAGTTCAGGTTATGCCAATGCACAATTAACACAATTTCGTTTTGTGGGAAATTGATCCGTTTTGTGAAAAAAATATCCCGCTTCTCAGAATGACGAGCCACTGTCGTCAAAAAACGACGAGACAGGACCCCGCTAACGTAGACAATATGATGAGCTGAAGGATCCCTCATACAGGGTGTATTTGTGAACATTTACAACCCTTTAACTACGTGTACTACCAACTATTACACACGCTGTTTTCTCTCCTCTACCTAAAGGTTGCCTGGAAGAAATCGCTACAAACGATAAGACCGCCTTATTGTACTGTCTATAGCTGTTGCTTCACTTATGTATTCTATTTCTGTGCAATAAAGAATATCTATCTATCTAACTATTCTGAATAATATTTGTTCCATGATTTTTGAAAATTCGCATAAAAAAATTTCATCATTCCATCTGTATAGCCCAGACCCGTTTTGAACCAAGTGGACAGTTTAACTTTACACGACATTTATGAATGTAATTTTTTTTATGTGATAGGTGACCGACGAGTAGACGTCCCCTCACACGGGGTATTCTGTGAGGCCGTGGTATCACTCCGATCGAGCCGACCCATTCATGCCGAAGCGTGGCTCTCCCACGGTTGCATATATTGTAATCTACTGCCGATTCGGAATGTCAATCGAATATGTGCATAACACAAACCCCCTAAGGTAGACGCACCAGCATGGCTAGCAGTCGCATCAGAAATATTATAATTGAATACTAATCAACCGGTCATCAGTATTCCGCCCACACTCCTCCAGGGGTTCCAAATGCTAAATGAGCATTACTATTCACGGTTTTGCCTGCAATTAATCCGTTTGCCTTAAAATCAGGTAACGGTCAATTGTCATAGGACTGACTAGGAAGAGGGGGTAGCTTTAACAGAACGGGCCTTGTCCAGAAGTGGTGAATATGCCGCGATTTTAGTATGAGGATTCTGTGGTGGGACAAATTTTGCATCATTGCATCTGCTGCTGCTATTCTAAGTTTCGCCTTATCGGTGTGTACATAAAGATTTGTCGATGTCTTTATAAATATCTCTTAGAATAAAATAAGAATATAACTTATGGTCTCTTTAAAACATCTTCTTTTTCTATAATTTGGATATCTTTAAGGCAAGAGTGAACAGGCATCTTCTAGGCAAACGCGTGTCATCTTAGACCTCATCGTCACTTTCCATCAGGTGCGATGCGCGCAAGCGATGTGTGTCACCGGAATAATGACCCCAAGCCGCCTGCCTAGGTTTGACAGGTTCTAAAATTCAACTCTACGTCTACCTTAGGGGGTTTGTGTTATGTACATATTCGATTGACATTCCGAATCTGCAGTAGATTACAATATATGCAACCGTGGGAGAGCCACACCTCGGCATGAATGGGTCGGCTCGATCGGAGTGATACCACGGCCTCACAGAATACCCCGCGTTAAGTGACCGGAGTGAGGGCACGTCTACTCGTCGGTCACCTATCATACAAAAAAAATCACATTCATAAATGTCGTGTAAAGTTAAACTGTCCACTTGGTTCAAAACGGGTCTGGGCTTTACAGATGGAAAAATGAAATTTTTTTATGCGAATTTTCAAAAATAATGGAACAAATATTATTCAAAATAGTTGGTAGTACACGTAGTTAAAGGGATGGGTGAACATTACCCTGTCTGAGCTGTGATATGAGCGCGTTAGTATGAAAACTACGCAGATGTGCGATTTTTTTGACGCCGAGAGTATTATAGCGACCTCTGATAAGTATGAGCGGTCACGCATGGCGCCGCTCAGATCTCGCTCTTGTATGCGCGCGCCGGACTATAGGCTAGAATTAATAATCACCAGGCGAACGCTTCGCCCTAGGCCACGAGACCACGGATGCGGCAGTTTACAATTCAACTGGATAACATTACAAGCTGATTAATTATACCCTTATTTCTTAATAAGAATTAACTTTAATTAAACTCATTAGAGCTTGACCTACGAACAATTCAATTTAAAAAACATTGATAATTTAAATGTCGCTGCCATTCTTGTTGCATCAATCAGCTGTCTCTTTTTATGTTTTTTAATTTGTCATCATTTGTTCATTGTTGGTGGTACAAAATACGAATGTTCTTATGTTTATAGTAACAAATACTCGAAGATCTGTCCATATATCGTAGACAAGTGTGGTGATTAAGCCTAAACCCATCATGTAGCGTTGACTTGATTTCTTTGATGGAGGCCTTTTGCCCTGCTGTAGGATGGTAGTATTTAGGCTAATACTCTACTAAAGTATACATATTGTTGCAGCTGACTGTACATACATTAGTCCTCTTAGCAAAGCATTTCACCTTAAAGTAAGCTTGACCGCAAAATCTTTTCTTTCTTCATGTGATAGGTGCAAACAGATCAGCTGATGGTAAGCCATTACCGCTGCCCATAGACACCTGCAATACCAGTAGAGTGACACGTGCGCTGCCAATCTTTAACCCCGTTTCCTCCCATTGAGCCCTACGAAACACAGCGCAGGCGCTGCTTCACGCCAGTCTTCTATGAGGCCGTGGTATTACTCCGGTCGAGCTGAAGGGTGGCTCTCCCACGGTTTTAATTACCGCGTCCTAACTTATCAGTTAACGTTTCCGTGCGATATTTGCGCAATCGGCCAGCTCCGCCAATCAGAATCGTCGCTTGCCACTATACATCGAAGAATGGTGCAATGAAACCTGAATGTGTAAGGCGCTTACGTGATGTTGGGGTAGCGAACCCCCAGCACACTCAGAATAATCTATACTATTTATAAAGAGATATCTTCTATAAACCACGACAAGGCTTATAGATAAACCGAAAACACGAAACGCTTGCGCGATGTAATTGGACACAGCGCCATCTATTGGTTCACTTCTAAATTACAGTCCCGAAGCGAAGTGAGGGCGGGCCACTATCTTCTATACAATTTATACAGAGGTTTATCTCATAATATTCTAGGGCAGGGCTTATAGGTAAACCGAAGATACGAAACACTTGCGCGGTAAAATCTACGCCCAGCGCCATCTATTGGTAGACAGTGGAACTACTGTCCCGAAACGAAGTGAGGGTGGGCCTCTTGTGATAATAATAAATTGAGCCAAAATCACACGTCCTGGTCCCAAACTAAGGTTTTCTCTTGTGCTATGGAAACCAAAAATACCCAGACCCAACACAAATATCATCAACAAATATTTGTGTTGGTGCGGGAATCGAATCTGCGACCCTTGCGTCTCACCTTGTGGACTGATACATGCTGATCGTGATGATGATGAATGATGAACTTCGTTTCGGGGGAAACGAAGTTCTGCCGTTTAGTCTAGTTTACATTATTCGTCCAAATACACAAGGTATTTGGTCAAGATATTCTAGATACACCATAATAATAACATTGTTTGCTCAATAGTTGGCTTTCAAGTTATAGCTCTAAGACACCTATCCCTAACTTCTGTTAAATTGGAGACCGCATGCATTGAACTCCCGGTAATACTTGTGACAAGTGAGGCAGGTGCGAACTTCCAGCCGAATCCGATCTCCTAATCAAAGTTAAGTTAGTTTCTGGAGCCGAAGTCCAGAAGCTATTAACAGAGTATGTTGATACGTTAGAAGTTATTGTTTGGTATGTACAGTGCATGAACGGGAATCATGACCCACCTTAAGGTAATTTTTTAACATTATTAAATAAGTAAATTGAGACAACATCACAAACATTGTCATGGTCCCAAACTAAGGTTTCCCCTTGTTCTGTTTAAAATCAGAAACAACCATGCAGTGATAAAAAGATTAAACGTTCAGAACTCTGACCTGTTATGACTTATGAGACACATTTTTATTGGTATTTTAAACGTTATAGGTAAGTGCATGCATTACATCTAAATAAAGCTTTCTAGATATTATTGGGTCATGATTCAAATTTGTATACTGTACTTACTAATAGCGAAATGCAGAATGCAGGCGAACATATAATTTATCCTCGAATATTGATTCGCGTAATGACCATACAAAGTTTGTTGTACAGATAGATCGTTAGTCGAATGCAGATTTCAGGCACAAAGTAATTAGACATAGAACTGCTGCTTACTTGTACAGGGTATATCTGAGTACATTAACATCCTTTTAACCACGTGTTCTATCAACTAGTCTGAGCAACATTTTTGTTCTATGACTTTTGGAAACTCGTATAGAAAAATTCCACATTTCATACAAAGTCGGTCTCGTGACTTGTTCATTTTGTATGGGGAGTCGAAACGAATTTTCAAAAGTCGTTGAACAAATGCTGTTCAGAATTTTGATAGAACATGTGGTTAAAGGCAAAGATTTAAAGAGATGTAAATGTTCACAGATATACCCTGAATGAAGTATAGGCGTGAGCGCTGAATATGCCCTAGTACCCAGCCTACTTAGGCTATTAGATAGATATGTAAATTATTCTTTATTGTACACAGAAATAGAATACCTACATAAGTGAAATAACAGCTATTGGTAAAATTGGTAAATCTACCACTAAGGAGTCAGGCCCTATGCCCAGTGTGGGCATTGCCCACGTGTCAGGGATGTCCCGCCGTAAATCAGGCGGACGCGACATAGCCTCTCACTTAGCGCCCTAACTTACCGGTAATAGTCCGCAATTACCAGGCCACACGTACTTTGCCCAGGGTTCACTACTAAGGTTATTATCGCTTTATTTAAAAACTGGCAACCCTCAGTTTGTTTCGGAACTCAGATCCTTTCTATAGTAGTTCGAGGAGTATCCAATAGATGACGCTAGGTGTCGATAACATTGCGCCAGGGTGGTTGACCCCCAAAACTTTTCCCCTTGGTTGCACTTATGCAATGTCGTGTGAATTTATTGTTTTGACCATGAAAAAGCATTATAGTTATTTAAAAATAAATAAATAAATGCGCCAGACAATCACACCAATCAACCTGGTCTCAAACTAGGGCAACCCCTGTACTAAGAGTACCAGTTGACGATTTAACTGGAGGCGTCAACCCAGCACACCATTTCATTTAACATTAGACATAGGCCATTACCGTCAGCATCTTTTGTCATCCCGCTTGCCCATAGATATCGCATCGGTGGCCTCTGAAACAAGAAAAAACCTTTGCTAAGTGCCAAGTGCCAACCCTAGGCTAATATCCGGGGATGAACTAAATAGAAATTACATCCAGTTGGTCGTAACTACATGTTAACTTTAATAACACCCTCTATACGCATACAGGGTGCTTGGGACATCTACACTACATTATTGGTCATTGTTAATTATTGAGGTAATGTTACCGCCATACTCAGAGATGTAATTTTAATTTTAATGGTAGTGAAAACTTGTGATATTAAAATCTACGGTAATAACGTCGATTATTGAATGAACAAATGAGTTAAGGTGAAGGGTAAGGTGCGCTAAAGACCCGTCAATTGATTTTAATTGATACCTACTAAACCGGTTTTATTTTTTAACAATAATATCTCTCGCTCGGCAAAAACGTAGTATGCATGTACTTTTTTATCTATACTATTTAAAAAGAGACAATTTCAAAAAAAACCTTATGGTAAAACACTGTAGGTTTATGGCTATCCCGAAAAGACGAAAATCTGACGGAGTATCGCAACACAGACTATTACAACTAACTAACGTATCCAATAAATTTTTAAACGAGATACGATACGTCACCGAACGTACTTCGTGCTGAGTGAGTGTTAAAGAGTTCTTTCTAGGCATACGGTGTAGCTACGGTACACAGGGCCGGATCGTCAATTTGTGGGGCCCTGGGCTGAAACTACATGAGTGCCTATCTTAGTACCTACTCAACTAATAGCCATGTCAAAAAACTGTTTCAATTATGATTATATTATTCTTATTCTTATATTTTTTATTCTACAAAAACATAAAATATAAGTACTGTGGGAGAGCCACGCTTCGGCATGAATGGGCCGGCTCTACCGGAGTGATACCACTGCCTCACAGAAAACCGGCGTGAAGCAGCCCCTGTGCTGTGATTTGCCGAGTGAGTGAGGGTACCGGAGGCCCACCCGGGGGGGAAGGGGATAAAAGGTTGGCAGCGCACTTGTAACTCCACTGGTGTTGCAAGCGTCCATGAGCGGCGGTAATTGCTTACCATCAGGTGATCCGCCTGCTCGTCAGCTAGCTATCACATAAAAAAAAACATAAAAATATCAGTTACCACTTTCATCTTCGCAAGTATTAGGTGTACAAAGGGCGACCTTATTAGGGTTTAGCGTTTAGGGGTTTTACGGGGATCTGGGGGGCCCCTTGTAACCCCGGGGCCCTTGGCTGCAGCCCAAGTAGATAGGTAGATCCGGCCCTGCTGGCACATCAGCTGACACTGTGTAAACCTCTTTAGACGCAGGCGCAACCGGAATGACTCCAAGATAATCAAGTACCATGATAGTGGTAATGATTTTGACAGATGCATGCTAAGTGCATGATAGTTGCATATTACGACCTTAGTGTGCACATGCCATATCAAGTTGACATAAAACACAACCTGTCCTACATTGATTTAATGAATACCACTGTATTGCTTTTGTCCTCGAGCTCACAACGCAAAAATAAGAGCAGTAAAGAGCATCAAATGATAATCAGCTATACTCTTCCCAGACTATTACAGTCAGTTGCGGTTTGACCAATCGATATCCAATAGTTAATTTTTGGTAGGGGTGGAAACGTCGCAGCCGTGGCAGGCCCCGATTAGGTGAAGGTCGATTGGATTCCTTGGATGCAGTTGGCACAGGATTTGTGTGGAGAACACTGGGGGGGTCTATGTGCAGAGATGGACGTCTATTGGCTGAAATGATGATGATGATGAAATTTATGATAAAACTTTTCTGTCCGCGACATTTATGATGTTATTTTATGATGTGGCTGACGTCTACTAGTAGGCAAAGGTCTCCCTTCTTTTTTTCAATATTTTCTCACACAGTCATAGTATAATGCCGTTTCGATGTGTCCATTGTTCTTTGCGTCTTGCTTGATCGAAAAAGACGACACCGTTTATCCGAGGAAAGTGCAGAGACGATGGAAAGAAGAAGCCAATAGTGAAATACTCTCTGCATTTAATAGTATTGACCCATATGTTTTAAGGGCCAGAATAAAATCTCGATATTCGGGCAGCAGGTCATACTATACATACATAGTAGTAGATAGAGCAATTCAAGGACGACAAGCTATTTTAGGGTAATAATGTTATTGTGTTGCAGGTAAGCGAACAGTTGGTTGCTGTTCGCATACCATGAGCATATTATGGTATATGGGGTTTGCAAGTCG